>PVIU01023843.1:0-26661 GCA_004026605.1 Ondatra zibethicus | reverse complement strand
TTCTACTCCTAGATAAGATGAAACCACTTGTTTGAAGTTTATGTTCCCAAGGACAAGAGTTCCCCTTCTAAGGATGTGTTATGTCTAACACCTGTTCCTGATAATATGCTTTTTTAAAAAATTGCTGATGTGACTAAAAGAAGCTTTCATACTGTGCCAAGTAATGATATGTGACCTTCTGGTTTGTTCTTTGTTTGAATACTATATAATGACAACATGAATTCAGTAAAGTTGCAGCAGATTCAAACCACTCCCTTGTGCGCTGTGTCTGTCTGTCATTCGCCTAACTTGTGCCTTCCTGGTACCAAGACCCTGATTTTCACAAGGTCTGAGGGGCTCCCCTGAGCCGGTCCGTGGCACCACACCACAGTGCAAAACAGATAATAGTTTTGGAATACCTATTTTAACATTTATTGCATAATGTTATAAAAAGCCACCTCTGAATAGCTGTCTAAATATTTGTATCTAGCGTCAGAGAAAAAGAATTCTTCAAGAATACATGACTTATTCTGAATGAAATGCTTGTAAATGAAGCATTTCTTTATTAACATTCTTAGGCTTCTTCCAAGTGTTCAAAATTCATTATTTTTACCTTGTCAACTTTTTGTTCTTCCTTTCTTAAACATGATAAGAATGTTGAAGGATTTTCTAAACCTCATTTAGTACCATGAAGCTCAAGAGTGTTAATTAAGACAAAGTATGATTTCTTAACAATAAGAAGAGACTATTCCTTACTACAAGGGAAGCATATCTTACCCCATTAAATTACCATCTTCGATGTTATTTTTTATAGTGTAGTTTCTATGCTATGCAGTGCTAAATTCCACAAAGGACACTTCTTGAAGCTACTGCCATTTATAGAGTTGGACATGATATAACTTTTCTAGTACAGAACTATATCTTGGATAAAAAGTAAGTGAGGCATTAATTCCTACTAGTCTACCTTAAGGGCAAATTACCTTTGGAAGGTTACTGTACTATTTTTATAGGACATAAAATATACTAGCATAATGAATGAAAAATATTCATAAAGTGTTTAGAAGTCACTTCAATGACATTTCTCAAACTTCAGAAGAGAATATATCTATAAATAAAATGACACCAAAATCATATTTTAAAAGAATTTAATATTAACACTTGCTTTTGAAAGATGACATTATAGCATCTTAATATCTATAATCAGAAAGTCTGCTCTTAACTTGCAAGGCAATAAGTTTAAGAATTAATTTTGTCTGCTATAAAGCTAGCTTGCCTTTAATCTTCATATTTTAATAGGTCTCCTTTTGCTGAATGTTTTAGGCAGGTAATTGAGGAAATAGTTCACGTTTCATTTCAGTCAACACAAAATGACATTGAAATGTCTTCAAATATTTCTAGGAAACTCACACTAAACACTCTGCTGCATCAAAACATCAGAAAAGAGGTGAAATCTTTCCATGTAGCACAGCTTTTCCCAAGACACTGTTCACTAAAGCTACATACATCTATTTTACAGTTTACATGTTATTAAATGTATAAGAATAAAAATAATGTCTGAATATATGACTTTTCCAATAGAAAATATCACAGAAATTCTTCATTAAATCATTTCATATGTATATTTTATCATCCACTTGGAATGTATTGATGAGGTTTTAGTGCCAAAATAAAACAAACGAATCCAACCAAACAAAAAATAATAGCCATTCCTAGTTTTAATTGAAGCTTTCTTCTACTTGTGTCGATGACAATGTTGAAAATTTGCTGAGTAAATTTTATAAAGTTCACAAAAGTATGCAGAAAACATCAGAAACAAGAAAATGACTCTATCCAAACTAGATCCTTCCAGGAACCTTTGAGACCGTTTACATTTGCAGCAACAGTGGTTACATTAAGGACTCAGGAAGGGTTTCCAAATCTGAAATGCTTTCTGTGCTTATGGGTAATTGGCTGCGCCTTTATCTTTTATTGAAGTGCTCTCCCAGAAAAGCCCCCTTTGGTAAAAACAAACTTCCACTCTAGGGCAGCTAATTTTTCCTTAACATTTAAATAAAGAAAATAGTACAGCTTTTCCTATCTCTCCTTCTCTCCATTCTGGAAGTGGGTTTTTCGTTGGTACAGAAGCCACTATGATTCCTGCTCTTTTTTTTTTTTCAGGTAGTTATCCATCCATGGTTCTGAATTGTGCTATGTATGTGCCCAGAGGCAAGTGAAAGCATTTTTATACATACCAAGTAGATGAACAATGTTGGAAAGATAGACGTCTACTGGACCGTTTCTCTACTTCCCTCCTCTAGCCTGCAGCACTTTTTCTATTCTGAATGTATTACAGTTCATCTGAAAAGGCTCCTAAAACCATTGTTTTTATACTTAACTACCTTTCCCTCCCCCCATTCAATTGCTTATTTTAAACAGTTGAAATTAAGTTGCTAGGATATTTCTAATTTCTTTTGGAAATTAATTTATGAGAGATAAACACGTTTCACAAAATAAAACATCTTTACCTTTCTAATTATACAGCTCTACTTGGAATGTTATTTCCTTTATTTACTTATTTATTTATTTTTTTTGCAGTCAAGGTCTCTCTGCAGTCCTGGCTGACCTGGAATTCAATACATAGACCAGGCTGATCTCAAACTCATGGAGTTCCATCTACCTCTGCCACTTGAATGTTAGGCTTAAAGACAGCTAGCTGCTCACAGCTGAAGCATTACTTTTAATAAGAGAGGCTAGGTTGTGGCTGGAGGAAAGGAAGAACAGATGTTCACAGAGCAAATACACAGCTGTGAATGCGCATCTGCTAGGATGACCACAGCATGGTTTTCCATTGCATCTAGTCGCACAGTCAGAGTGCAGCTTTAGGCTCCGTATTCAGGCAGCTTGCTCTGTCCCAGAGGAGAAGCCAAGCTTGCTTTACTTTAAAGTGGTCTCTTTGGCTCACGTTCACAGTAGTTCTAATGGGCTTGAAGAGGCTGTCATATCTGTCCTCTAATCAAAAGGAATAATTAGTGAGATTGAGTGATATGGGAAGAAGGAGAGAAGATTTGAGACTATCCTCCAACAAACATCCACCTTTTCCCTAGCTGAAACTGTAGCTTTCTTTCCAGGTTGTGAACACATGTATTTGTGGCACATCACTTCCTTCCCTCTCCCCTGGTCTGCAAATATCAGAAAAGTGTATTTGCAAATGAGCTGCTAGGCAGTAGATGTCTGGACTAGATTGTTCTCTTTTTGTTTGGAGTCTGTGATCTCACTGCCAAAGGGTTCTCTCTCTCTCTCTCTCTCTCTCTCTCTCTCTCTCTCTCTCTCTCTCTCTCTCTCTCTCTCTCTCCTTCTCCCATCCCCTACCCCACCCCACCCCAGTAGATGCATTAGAAGCAGGATGAAACTATCATATCTTTAAACAAATAACCTTCTCAAAAGTATAATATAAAGCAGACCTAGAAAGTCTGCTGCCGTAATGATTTCATGTTTTGCTGATCTTGGTGTTTTCTTCTGAAAGGCTTTTTAGTGGTCCCCAGTGAAACAGTGAGATCAGCATTTAAATGCCGGTCTATCTTTTTAGCATACTTTCAGTCCTCAGAAGTCACAATATCTCTGTAGCTTTGAGAATTTATAAAAATGTCTCAGTTGTTCAAGACAGCTTCCATGCCCCCTCCCCTGTAATGTTACATTAATTGGACCTTGCGTTTTTTCTTGTCCTTTGTGATTTGGGAGGAATCACACTACTAAGATTTGTTCACGTCCATTTCTTTTGTGAAGCAGGTCTCCCCAGACAGTTAGGGACCAATTAGGGGAATTATATTCTTTTAATTTTTTTCCTCATAGATGATATATATGTACTGATTCTTCTCCTAGGTAACAGAAGCATGAACATGTGCAGGGAGACATAGGAAAGAAAAGCAGAAATGAAAAAGTAATTATGTTGTTTCTTGTTGTCTGCAATAACCAGCATTTGGTTAGCACACCCGTGCGGGTTTTAATTTTAAATGAAAAGATTAAGCAAAAGAAGTCAACATTCTCTTTAAAATTACCACTTTTCTGAATCAATCAACATATTCATTTAAGTTGAAAACAGGCTTCTTTTCACTTCAGTTCTTCCCCCGCCCCATGTCCTTTGATGTCCTTCTCTGTAGTCATTACATATGCCATAAAGACATTTTTATTTACCACTCGATACCAGAGGAAAAACTTATTAAGACCTGAATATTTTATGCTCTTGAAGGTTCAAGTCCTAAAGTTAAACTGGAAAAAACATAAAACTTTCCTGCAATGAATATGTTGGGGTATTTAACCGGTAAAGAGTATAATAAGTTTAGCACAGTGGCAACATGTCTGAGGTTTATTTTACTCCAGACTGAGGTCGGGAGATTGCTTGAGTCCATCACAAGAGAAAAACCTGCTCCAAGGGAACCACACACTTAAAATACATAAGCGCATGCTGCTATTTATTCCAGTGATATAAAATCAAGGTTGGACCTCACAGGTAGTAGTTCAAAAACGTGCACTGAAGCAAACTTTGAACAGGTTCTACAGTAAGGGAATCAGGACACTGACCAAAAAAAAATCAGAATGTTTCCTCTCTCGAGTGGGTGCTCAAACCTTGACTTGAAAGCTGATGCTCTGACATGCTCTATGGTAACAAGCAAAGAGCTGTGTGGAACACCAGATGAAGGACAAAGACAAGTCCTCTTGGAACTTGTGGTGTTTGAAAACTTTTGTAGTAAATAGGAAAGAACAAATAAAATGTAGCAACAAAATGGATTCCTGGTGTTGACTGCTTCAGCTAGAATTCTCTTCCAGTATTATGACATACTGGGCATAGGGTTTCAAGCATATGTAAGTCACATTATCTTTATTTATGAAGCATTTATCATAATAAATTGTATCATAATAATACATTGCAAGTAATAATGCTTTACATTGTTAATGTAAAGCATTATATTATGTTTAGCATGCTGTGTCGAGCATATTACTAACAAATATTCATTACTTAATTATCTTTATTTTGTGTTGTAGAAAAAGGAAATAAATGAACCACAGTACAACAAGTAGTTTCATACAGGAAATAGTATTTTCAAAGAAAAACCCAAGCTATGAATTGTAATGGCTCCTTTTATTCCTTCTAAATACTTGGAACACAGGAGCAGTACTTTCTCCATCCATAAAGAACCATGATATAAAAACTTCCCTCTTCTAATTATTAACTTTGAAATCAGGTGAAGCCATAGAAACACTGTACATTTTTAAAAAAATCATCATTTGAGTTCTGAAAGCTATTTTCAGTTGAACAACTTTGGGAATGCTAGCATAGTTTTATTTTTAACTGTTTATGGTGTTTTTAATTTTTATCTTGAAGATGAAGAATAAGAATCAATTTTAAAAAAAAGTTAGATGAAGCATCTAATTGCTTTTGGAATCATATAAGACTTTTGAAGGCAGGGATGTTTTGATCCACATTTTAAATCTAATTTGAATTTTAATATAAATAAAAAGGTTACTCAAACTATAGATTCCAATAGCAAGTAAAAAAATTTCATTGTCACAAGTACAAATACAATTATTTAGACATAAGTTTGAATATATTACTAAGAAATAAGATGAAGCACAAAAGTGTCTTATTGGATAATAGTCACTAATGAATCACTGACTTTATGCTCATTTCAGTGATTCCATGGCTTCTCTTACCCTTTCAATGGCTTACTAATTTATATGTATAAATTTATATCTGATGCTCTTCTTAAACATAATACATGTAAATGACTGCTAATAATATCAAGGTATGAGAAACATGATTTAAAAATAGAGAACAATTAAAAACTAATTGATAATAAGGAGAGGAACTCATGCATGTTCTTTGTTTACTAACAAACCACTTGTGAACAGAGTAACTAAAAGTTACCCTTTGGAAGTACAGTCACTTGGTGGTCTTCCCTTAAGTAACAGAACACTATACTCTACAATTGCTTGAAAGCAGAGTCAGTTAAGTAAGCTGTTTCTATCCAAATTTATGCTGCAACAAGATTAATATTAATCAATTTTAATTGTGTACCTACTTTTCCTATATGATCTCTTGTATTTGTTTGTTTGTTTTTTTTGTATTATCCACTGATAAATAATATGTTGTCTATGTATTATCTCAGGATTTCCTTTTTTTTTTCTGCTGCTAGACTTCAAACTTTTGGGAGAGAGAATCCTACTGGCCCTCCTTGACACTCCTCATTTCCTCTTGGAAACTTTCATATTTAATCTTGTGAGGCGCATGACCTTATGTCCTACCTTCTTTGCCACTGTTCTTCATGAGGTTTTGGTGAAAGTGCCTATGTCTGAAGATTTTATCGAAAGAAAAAATGAGGTCTAGTAGTTAACTGATAACGGCAACCATTTTCCTTATGTGCATTAAATGGTGATAAATTTAACTGTGGTAAGGTGTCCAAAAGGAACTACTGCATTCTAAAATCCTGTATTGTAGGAGATAGGAGATTCCATAGGAATCTCATTTTCCAGAGCAACTAACCATCTGAACCGTTTTTGTGAGCTGTAAAAGCTGTGCTCATCAATTAGAGGAAGTGAAGGAAAGGAAAGACATATTTTTTCCACTGATGAACATGGAGGCTGAGAGTAAGCAAAGGAGAAAGGTGTCACTATTCTGAGATTGCTTTTAAGGCCACATACAATCGTAGGAAATGACATCTGGAGTAGAGCTTCAGGGACATCCTCGCTGAATTCTCAGCACATTCACTTTTTAAATATTTTATGACACTTTGAAATTATAATATAACTACATTTTCTACCCCTATTTTTGTCTCTCCAAGCCCTTCCATGTATCTCCCTGCTATTTTTAATACCCTTTCTCCAACCCATTCCATACCTCTCTATTTCTCCATTAAATTCACTGGTGTGGGAGGTCCTTCTGTCTATGTGTTGCATTTATTGGTTAATAAATAAAGAACTGCTTTGAGCCTAGGGCAGAACAGAGCTAGGCGGGCAAAGCTAAGTTGCATGCTGGAAGAAAGAGGGCCGTGTCAGAGAAGCCATGGAGCCCTCGGAGACAGATGCTGGGAACTTTACCCGGTAAGCCACAGCCACATGGAGATATACAGATTAATATAAATGGGTTTAATTAAAATAAGAGTTAGCCAATAAGAAGCTAGAGTTAATGGGCCAAGCAGTGATTTAATTAATACAGTTTCTGTGTGATTATTTTGAGTCTAAGCTACCCGGAAGGCCAGGAACCAACAAGTGGTCTCTCCTACAGTTCATGGCCTATTATTTTTACACACACATATAAATGCACAAGTATGTGAATACATCCTGCTCTGTCTGTTTAGTGTTACTTATGTGTAGATGATTTCAGAGCTGAACACTTGGTGCTAAGTAAGGAATTGGTTGGGAGATTTTTCCTTGGGTAATGATACCTCCTGCACTAAGCATTCTTTAGTTGTCTGTAGTTCTTTTTAGATACAGGAACCTGTGAGATTTCCCTTTGAATCTCAGCATGCCTGTATTGGTGTTGCACTTGTTCATTTCTGGTTTAGGTAGTCAAGTTGTTGAGGTGTCATTGATGAAGCTTCCCTATCATTTCACAGAGACACACTCTCACCCAGACTCCTGGTCCTCTGCATCTCAAGAGGCAAGGCTGTTGCTGCAGGGCTGGAGCTAAGGGTTCTTAAGGAATTTTTTCCATCTCTGAAGACACACAACACAACTTAGAAGAGTGAAACTAGACAGATATTTCACAAATCCCCCCAAATTTTATCTTCTTAGAAAGAACTTACAAGACCTTTTGATGTTGTATTTGTTCTAAGAATTGTAAATTTTACATTAAATAAAAGCATGAGCTGCCTTCGGAAGAAAGAACATCCCATGCCCCTAGAATAAACCCGTGTGTTTTACTGTTGATAGGAGTTGGAACCCTGCCAAGAAGGGAACTAATGAATTACAACTTGGCAGCACTCCCCGGCTGACACAATTTCCTTCAAATTTATGAAATCTCCTCCTTCCAGAAACACACTCATGCCGAAGGCCTCTCCGTACCTTTCAGAGTAACAAGGCAAGGCATTGCTAGACTTCAGATTTCATGTTATTAATGAGGCTAAACCTATGAACAACATATTTTTTCCAGACTGAGTCTGAGAGAATTTCTTAAATTTTGCCACAATAGCCGATCCCTTCAAATCATCATCTCTTTGATAAATTACAGGATATCTCTAAATCTTTTATTACATCAAATGTGCTAGTTAAGGCAGGAATGAGCTCATTGAGAAAGTGTCTGCCATCGAAATATGCCTAGTGATACTCTGGAAGGGCAGAGCCCTAAGCGATTTTTCCAAATTGTAGTTTATATCCTTGCCACAAACAGTTCCTATTTCAGATTATAAGCAATTTCTGTAATATGAGTTAACCTCAATAGTTTTAATCTCAAATTAGTGCTGTAGTAATCTTAATTTATATACATATGTCATTGAAAAACAATAAGATTTTATTTTATCCTAGAGGTAAAATTCATAAAATATTTTAGTGCTATATTTTTCTGTAGCTTTGTAGCTTGTCCTGGAACTAGCTCTGTAGAGCTGGTTGGCCTTGAACTCACAGAGTTCTGCCTGCCTCTGTCTCCTGAGTACTGGGATATGGATTCTTTCTCACCTCAGGGCTTAGAGGCACATCTTTCTGTCACTTTCCCTGAACTATATCTATGACCTGTGACACAGACTATTGTTTACATTGTAAATTCTTTACTAAATATTTTTTTAAAAATTTATGGCATTTCTCACAATATCTTTAGCAATCTCTTCGACTATATCATCTTCTTGTTAGATTACATGGCTTTTACCTACAAAAAATGGTATGATTTTTATTTCATATCCTTTAAAGCATCTTCCACATTAGAAAATTTCCAGATGGATTGATGGAAATCAAAATAAAGCAAGTTTTGTTTTTTAAAGTATGCACATAAATTTTTTTGCCTACACCACAATTTCTTTTAATGTGTTTTATCTGTAGTTACTGGATATTTATAATTGGAAGAAGTAATATATTTACAGTCTAATAGGAACTGATAAAAAATTTAGTTTTCCCTGAAATAACTGAATGGCCAAAGGAAGTCATTTTGTATAAACAACAAAAGAAAGAGCTGAAAGAACTGTCTTATCTGGCCTTGTGAACTTAGAATTAAGAACATACACAATGAATTTTCACACATACTTCTCCACCTTGCTCAAGGCATATATTACTTTATGCAACTAATTTAAGGAGAGTTTGTGCATTGAATTTAAAATAAATGTAAATGTAGAAGGAGTAAAAATAAATGGAGATTTAGGTTGTCCAATTCCTTCTGATGTTAGACACAGCAGGGTAAATGTATAAGACAACCAGCTATTCAGAATGGACAGCGAAGAGTTTCTATGACATCTAGGTAAATTATTCTGCATTAATCTCTAAACTTATTTATTTTTAGCTGACTTTCCTAACCTCCTTTTTATGTACATCTTTTACTCTGTCCTTTGTTCAAAGGTATTTCTCATCTACGTAGACAATTGCAAATTTTGTATTTTCTCATTGCATATCTGATCAGATGCCTCTTAATCCCCATGGTCCTGCATCACTTCCTTTCAAAAGCACACAGAATGAAATGGGAAGGCATGCTGAAATGGTTCCATGTTATTCCTAAGTCTTGCAGGATTTTAGAGATAGGTCACACTTCTTCAATTTTTAGATATGTTTACATGTTGCAAAGCTTTGGTTCAGCAATTACTAGGTAGTATTTTAACAGAAGTTAGAAAACTACATAATCTTTGGAAGATGTCCAAATGAAAATGGAAGGTATTGAAAACAAAATTTGCTCATATTTATACAGGATCACAACCTTAAGTAGAAATTGTCAAACTCGTGGAAACCAAATATCCTTGTACTTTTCTACAACAGTGGAAGGCACGCAGAAGCATTGTGCGTTCCTTTAGGATGGACTGTTTAAGCTATCCTCACTTTAAATCCCAGGCACAGTTCTTTCTCCCTTTGCATTTGCCAAGGAATTACTCACTGTTGACAGAGCCAGTCCTAAAGGAAATATCCAGAATACTAAAAACTGCACAAAGAAGAAAATGTTTGCCATACTCTATAATAACCAACGAAAGAAAGATATTTGCGGAAATAATAACTTAAGCAATATTGGTTTAATCTGCCTTTCGCTAAAGTGGCCAAATCTTATTCCTATATTAGAGCCCCAATATTAATATGAGTGGTGAATCTGTGCCTACTTGAACTTTTAGCATGATTTTTTTCCTGACTCTATGATTCCCTTCACTGCCTCACATATGGCTCGGCAACTGGTCTCAGCTCAAATATTGTATCATTTGGGTGGTAGCCTGTATAATACACTCATTTGCATGTTTCATTTCAATCCTTTGAATATTCCTCAGTATGTTATATGCACTGAATAAATACACTCTGAAAA
Source organism: Ondatra zibethicus (assembly GCA_004026605.1). Classification (NCBI taxonomy): domain Eukaryota; kingdom Metazoa; phylum Chordata; class Mammalia; order Rodentia; family Cricetidae; genus Ondatra; species Ondatra zibethicus. The sequence goes on along the minus strand of PVIU01023843.1, from coordinate 16,229 downwards.
TGAATAAAAGCACACCTCTTGACTTTTTTCGGCCTCACCCAATATTTTGCACATATTTTACTTAGATTACTTATAAGTTCCAGGACTTCTGACTCTATTGAAATTCAAGTTTCTCAACAGCTTGATCTTTTATTTCTGTTTTGAAACATTCATGCTTTAAAGATATGCATTTATGCCGAGTGGAGGTGACACATGCCTTTAATTCCACCACTCAGGAGGCAGGCAGATCTCTATGAGTTCCCAGCTTGGTCTACAAGAGCTAGTTCCAGGACAGGCTCCAAAGCTACAGAGAAATCCTGTCTCGAAAAACTGAAAAAAATACATTTATTAGCAAATCAAAAAAATTGTTTAAATGAAGGTATATAAATAATATTAATGGCTAGATTGACAATGCTCACTTGCCTTTTTAAAGTAACTTATAAGCATTCCATTTTCTTTTTTCCTATTTATTCATTTTTTTATTCAAAATGGATTCTTGTTTCCCATGATACATCCTGACCACAGTTTTCCTTTCATCCACTCCTCCCATCTCTTCCCCACTTCACCTCTCCCTCATATCCACTTCCCCTCCATTTTTTCTTCAGAGAAAAGCAAGTTTCCAAGAGGCAACAGCCAAACAGGACAAATCAAGATACAGCAAGACAAGGCGAAAACATTCATACCAAGACAGAACAAGTCAACACACTATGTTCATGGTCTGGGTATCATCTATGATTGGGAAAACTTGTGAGTCGTATATGCATAAGAAATTATGTAAAGGTAAAGGTATCTTGCTCCAAACAAATCTTTAAGTAACTAGGAAATTAGATACAAAATGTATCATGAAGCCAATTTGTGTGAATGATGCAGTAATGCATTTGAGTAAATGAAATAAAATCAGTATTACTAATATTGTCAAATGTCAGCCATAATATTTATGAAGCATTTCCTTGATGATTTAAGAAGGTTTTAGCAGAAGGGAGTCTAAAATCTAACACATAAGCAGGCACAGATTTCAGGGAAGTTTGAAAGTTGACTTTGAAATCTTATTGGATATCATCGTTTCTCCATTGCTAGCATAATTCCCCAGTCTGGGCTCTGGCAGGGAAATAAGACAATTCTCCCTGCAACCTGGGGGTTGACATTAATTAAAACCAGAAAATCAAAACGCATCTGTGGTGGATTTGGATGCCAAATGAGATGGAGCGATTTTAAAAGTAAACTTCTTACAAAGGTAACTGAATGTCAGAACCTAACATTTTCCCTTGAAATAATGATAATTAAAATACCTTTAGCACATCATATGCAAGCTGTTATCATGTACTAAATAGGGACCAATAGACAGACCCTCTTGTATTTGTGAGCGTTAAGGTAATGAGATTATAAATAGTAGTGCTTGTCTTATACCTAACAAGAGTAAAGCATTTTTCTTTATACCACATGTGCTGAAAGAGAGAGGGAGGAGGGAGAGAGAGAGAGAGAGAGAGAGAGAGAGAGAGAGAGAGAGAGAGATCTACTTTGTTCTGTATATGTTGTGATTGAATACAAATTAGAAGCAAACTGGGGGTAAAGTCTTTAAATGTTCACTTTCAACATTAGCTTCTTGTCCCATTTTTGCTTTCTATTTCTGTAATGAACACCATGGTCAGAAGCAACCATGTGAGGACAGGGGTTTGGCTCATCTTACTATAAGCTTCACTGAGGGAAGACAAGGCAAGAACTTAAGATAGAAATCTGTAGATAGAAGCTGAAATGAAATGCAGGATGGAACATTAATGATTATTTTTCATAGTTCGTACACCTTGCTTTCTTATACAACCTAGGACCACTATTCCATGCGTGGCAGGGTTTACAGTGACCGAAGTTTTCCCATATCAACCATTAATAAAGAAAAAAGCTCCACATACTTGTCTACAGGCCAACCTGATGGAGACATTTCCTCAATTGAGGTTCTCCCTACCCAGATGAATCTAGAGTCTATGAAGTTGACAAATCAACCAAGCAACTAGTTCATTACCATGCTGCTTCATATACATAAAGGCTACGTGAATGTTTTACTTCCAGAAACTTCAGTTTAGTCTTCAATATGATGGTACTTGGAGGTTGGGCCTTGGAGAAAGCTTGGTCATGAGAGTAAAATATTCATGCAGAGAACATGTGCCTTTAAAAGAATTGAAAAGAGTGTCGGTCTTTCCCCAATCCATCTCCCTCCCTTCTTTATTCCTTCCCTACGAACTTTCCCATTACTGATGTTCTTTGCTGTTCTTCTCACTTTGTCTACCAATGAGTATCTGACCAGAATGGGGGTGAGTGCTTAAATTAAGAAAGGGCACCATCATTACCACTTTATTTATATCTCTTAGAGATACAATCTTTTTTTCAATTAATTAAATCAGCCTATGACATTATGATCTGGTGATCCCAACTAACTGACAGCTATGAATTGTTTTGTAGTAATTTTGTTCTTTATGAAATAACTTTATCAATAACTACTTTCTTTTAATACTTTATCCCCCTAAAATAGTCTATTTTGTGATCCCTATTTCTCCTAGGCAAAAGATATATCAGCTGTCAGCTATTATCTTTAAATTAGGCTGACATAGTTTACTATTACCAATTCAAAAGTGAGGACATAAATCTCTGTTTACAGTCAGTGTTACTAATACTGCTCTAGTGATCAATTTTGACTATAATATGAACTTGAAGAACATTATTAGAAGAAAGAAAGTGATCTCAATATGAAGAATGTCAGTCATGCGAGTTATCCTATTCACTCTTACAATTTGACTAGGACAAATTCTTAAAACAGAAGAATACCTGTATCTGAGGGCACTCATGCAAACCTAAAGGCATAGAAGGTAGAACCCAAATGGACAAAAATCAATAAGAGAAAGAATTGAAACCAGCATTGAAAAAATATAGCAAGAAGTATACTGAAAACTAAAAATCCAGTAAAGAGTTCCCTAAACAACTTAACCTTTTTTTAATGAATAGGCTTTCCTTAAAAAAATACTTTTCTTTCTGTTTTTGTTGCTTTTTATATATTTTACTTAGACACTCAGATATTCAGGGATCCATTTTGTCACTATAAAATAATTTTAAAAATGATGAGAACTTATTTTTTCATCCATAATGTGCTTCAGCTCAGAGCGTCCGCAGATATGTACCACTGCCCTCTGGGAATATCTGAGTCTTCAGTTCTTATGATTCATTTCTCTCTAGCCTTGAGGATCTCAAACCAGAAACTCATCATCCACAATGAAACATAACAATAATAAATACTCTAAAAGTTGTTCAGTTTCCTTTCTTGCAGTTGAAAATTGCTTTTCTACTGAAGTTTTGATTAAAAATGCAGTCTTACGTAGTTATCCAAATATCATGATTCAAAATTACATTCAGGATTTTGGGCACCCTTCATGTCCAACTGGATTTTACTCTGTTATTCCTTGTTTATTGTTCGGTTTAGAGACATTAATCCTCAGTAAACCTGGAAGTCATTCTATAACCAAAGTTAGCCTTGACCACATAGCTGTCCTCATTCCTTGCACCCTAGAGTATTAGGACAACAGGTATGCACCACCCCACTGAGATACCATATGTTTTATCAGAGATAAGCCATTATTTCATTTTAACTTGTTAGCTCCACATATCGCATTGGATCAAACTAAGAAGAGGATAATTCCACTGAGAGAGCTAGAGACAGGAAATTGTCAGACTAAGTCCAGTGGTTTTCTCCTCTCCTTTTTTGGAAGCACTAAACTATTCACTTCTGATACCCTCTTACTTCCTGTAGTTAAGGGCTAGTTGAAGAAAAGTTAAGCTGTGTGCCTGACACTTAGATATTTTAAACATTTCTGAAAGGCAAGTACCGTGGGAGAAATTGTTTGAAATTTCAGATAATCTATTTAGAAGCTCAGTGACAAATGGTTAGACAGAGAGATTGACAGAGAGAATGCTTTGCCAGGGCTGCTTTAAAAAAAAATCATACTTCCAGATCACCCTAAAATTAATGGGATAATTATGATTGAATAATCTTAATATCTAGAGGAGACTATTTCCAACTCACTGCCTGATTACATAACAAGTCAGAATTGTTGGACAATTTTCTTTAACTTTACTTCGGCCCTCAATATCTATTCCAATATAAGAAAACACTCTGGGACACGAAGCATGTGCAAGCAGACAATCCTTTTAGTTAATGAAATGCCTCTGCAAGGACAGCAATCCATAACAGTCTAATGTGTGTTTATAAATACGAGCATGGCCTCAGTAGAGTGAAGGCCCAGAGATGAATTATTCAGGAGGTCTGCTGTGAGGCTGAACAGCTCTGTCCATGCTTACAGCTCCTCAGTGACAGCAACACCTGGCTTAGTGCCCTGTGACTGCAGCCACCTCTAAACAGCCAAATCTCATTTCACCCTGGTTCTGGATGCGTCTTATCCAGAGAGCCCATTGTTCTCCCGACAGATCTGAAGTTAAGCTCTGTAGAGAGACCCAGGCTCCAAGAGGAGTAAGCCACTTCTCTGCAGGTCACAACCTCAACATGCTGAATTGCTGACTGCTGAATGCACCATTGGCAGTGCAAGTGAGAGCAAGACCTAATAGACACTTTAATTCTTATGGCCTGTCAGGCAGGGTATGTGAGTAGGGAGAGGGAAATTAGTAGCTAATAAGGGAGAATAATAGAATTGAAGACTATTTCCCCTTGCTAAATGTCCGTAATTTGTGCCTCTTCCCATTAGTTTCACAACCAGGGTTGTTATAATAATAGCAACAATACAATCCCTTGGAGTATTATAAGGAGCTTTGGCTTCTCTGGACTCATGAACTTGGTAACTGTGACATTTGATGTGCAGTCAATAGTACTTGGGGATTGGAGAGGACCACACTTATTAGCTAGTTTAATCCACAGGCTAAGTATTTCCTTCAAGTCAGCTTTCGGAGATGACACTAAGAGCAGTGGTTCGTTTCTTTTCCTTTGCCATGTCTTCTGGGAAGCAATTATAAAGCCAATAATTTTTAGCATTATTAATTTTTTATATTCAGGCTAAATTTTCCTTGGCTTTATTCCTTCCATTTGTTAGGATTTATTGGCCTAGATAATGACCCTAAATAATGTACATGTGTATAAAACCAACATTTGTAGATTGGAAACATTTGCTCCGATTGGAAGAGAGGTCAGTCTCTTTTGAGTATTGAACTATAGCTGCAATTTCTTCAAAAATAAAAGTATTTCAAGTTGCTTCTTGGCTCTCAAGGAATTGGCCTGACCTAAAACTTTGGTTTCAACATTCTGTTTGATTAAAGTGGACTATATATGTTCTCCTGAGACTTTCAATACAAAATAAATGTTTTAAGTTCGCTTTTTATGCCACACATTGAAAATCACAAGCATAAGCAGTGTTGACTCCCACGTTTTGGATGCTGGCCCCAGAGAAAAAGCAAGCATCAAAAGCCTTCCTTATCTGATCACCAGAAGAAATTTTTTACAGGTCAGCAGATTTTGACCCAATTGCTTGCCCACAGGAGTCTGCATCAGACAATAAAGCTGCCCTCACTATAATGCCCTCCACTCAGCCTCCTAAGTGAGTGGAGAAGATTAGGTGCTTCTGAGTCTTTAACATATTTCTGCACATTAGAGGCAAAGAGAAGCTGATCTAGAATCTCCAGACATTACTGTTCCCATCATGAGTGGAGGTGCAAACACTGTCAGATATACAACTGTGTGTTGATAATACAACTGTCTTACCCAACATGGAGAGGGTGGAGTCTTTTATTTGAATCTGCTTAAAGAGAAAATCTTTTCTAAGCCTGCTCTTAAAACTACTACCAAGTTACAAGAGAGTTAAAGAGAAAAATATGAGCAAACTGGTGTATGTATTTTCACAGTCCTCTATTTGTTTTATAGTTGTCCCAAATTTAGATCATGATGCCGAATAGTCAGGGCAACTAATTATCTCCCAAATATAGATATTAGCAATGGCGTGTAAACTCGGAGAAGTAACCGACAACTGGCTTTCACATGCTTGGTTACTGTAGCAACTCCATGTGTGTGAATTAGAATCAAAAGGAGTTGAGCACAAAGCCCGGCAGACTCTGTTCAGCTCTGATAAATACAAACGCGAAAGAAAGGTCTGCAGCTTCCAATTGTAATGTCCCAATTGTTCAGGATGTATCAGCGTTCAGTGAGGACAAACCATATTACACTTATGTTTCATAAATGTCAGTGACTATGCACCCACGTTCACTAAAACAAAATCAAATGAATGGGATTTTTCACAGTGTTTTCAGAAGACACCCAAGGTCTTTTAAGACTTTTTTGTGAATTACAAAAATAATCATTTAATGTAATGAAGCTTTTTATTTCTCTTAAACTTCCTTTAATGTTATAAGGTTCTAAGAATTTAAAAATCTGGAATTTGAACAACACATACCTAGAAATGATCTATAAGGCAAAGGAAAGATTTAAAAGGTTGTAAATGCTGATACAACCCACAGAATGGAAGATGCTTGGAGAATGTACAGCTAACAATAAGTTCATGCTCAGACATTTAAAGAACTCAAATCAATAGCAAAAGCACACAAATAATCTGATCTTTGGAAAGGACAATAGAACTGGATAGACATTTCTCAAAAGAGCATGTAAAAATGGCCACAGATATATTAAAAAATGTTCGACAACACTAGCCTTCAAGGCAATACAAATAAAAGCCACAATGAATTATCACCTCTCTGCAGTTAGAAGGGCTATTATCACAAACACAAAAGATTGGTTCTGGCAAAGACAGAATGCAAGCTTTATACATTATTGGTTGGAATGTAAATTAGTATGTGTAAAGCAGTATGGAGCTTCTTCAAGAAATTATATTTAGAATTACATTCTGATCTGATACCTCACTGTTGGATGTGTATCCCTATAAGATGAAATGGGCAAGTCCAAAAAACCTTTGTTTTCCCCCATTATTGTACTACTATTCTTAATAACCAAGAAACAGAAACAACCTAAGTATCTCCCACTGATCAATGAGCGTAGAAAGTATGATATATTGCACTGGTGAATATTATAAAGCAAAAAAGAAAATGGAATGTGATTATGTGTGACCTGAATGAAACTTGTATTACTATACTGAATGGCTAAGCACTGAACAGCAAAATAAACATCACATCGTTTTGCTCAGATGTAGACTGTAAAAAGAACTAATACTATAGATGTATAAAGAAGGAAAAAGATTAGCATATTCTATTACAGAATGAATATGGAAAATAAATTTAGGGTATATTTCAAAAAATCTAAGTGGAATGACATTTAGTATTTGCTCAAAATGAAATGAGTGGTTTTTTTTTTACCACAAATGATACATATTTAAAGAAACAGAGATGCTTACCCTGAATAAAATATTCCACAATGTACATATGTGTCAAAACACCACATAATGCTAAAAATGTGCAATTCTTTTATCTCAATTAAGCAAATAAAACTTAACTACAATTCGAGAGTAGGTTTTTCTCTACCAATGTCATATCATAAAAAGTAAACTCCTTAACTTCAAGTAATTTTAACAGTTTGTTTATGCTCTTCTAGAGCTTTGAGATATTAAGTATAATCTCTAGTTTCTGTTATTCACATGCCAAAATGTACAACAAGAAATGTTTATTTTTAATCCTAGAACTTGATAATTCAAGTAAATGAATCTAAACTGCATAATGCTTTGTGAAGACATATTCTTACCAAAAACATTATAGAAACGTATATATATTCTTTAAGCAATAGTTACTAATATGTCCTTTTTCTTATAGGTTACCAGAAAAAATAATCAGTAAGCACCATCCATGGAGTATGTGTGTGTGTGTTCATATGTGTGCAGGTATGCATGCACAGGTAGGAACACATTTGTGGGTGCCAGAGAACAAGCCTGGTGCCATTCCTCACTAGTTGTTTATCTCTGTCTTGGAGACAAGATCTCTCTTTGAAATGGGAAATCTAAACTAGGCTAGGCTAGCTGGCCAGAAAGTTGTGAATAACCACATGTCTTTGCCTTCCTTGGTCTAGGATTACAAATTCATGGCACCATATTCTGTTTTTTGCCATGTTAATTGGGAATTAAATTCAGGTCTTTGTAAAACAAGCACTTCACTGAATGAACCATCTTTTCAGTATCCAATAATTCCCACTTTTATTAGTGATTAGAAACTGTAGATTCACTGCAGAAAGAGGCATAGTTATCAGCCTATAGGAATTTTGGAGTAAAATATAAAAGCTATCTCTACCAGGCATTATATATATATAATACTATATATATATATATATATAAATTATACAATTTGTATATCTAAATACATATACATATTCATATATATAAATGAACTGAACATTTCTTTATTTATCTGTCTTAGTTTCCACATTCTGCTCTTTCTGCAAACATCCTATGAATACATTTATTCACAAATCTCTGTGCCTTCCTATATAATTATTTTGTCATGTGATGTGTTCCTATAATACTAGCCTATGGTAATGACTCAAGAAATAATTCACTTACTTGTCAACTATACTGTTCCATAAAAGAAAATTTGGGGAATGACTCTGACCACTTTCATGCCCATCCCTAAGCCTTAAAAATGACTGTAGCAAAGATAAAGCAATTGACAATGTGTGTTGGAAATAACATGTTAAAAAAAATAGAGGGCCCGAGAGATGGCTTAACAGTAAGAGCACTTACAGACCTTCCAGTTTGAAGTTCTTCTTAGGGAATGTATTGCCTACTATGGACTGAGTAATACATCAATTAACAGCAAAGGCAATGCTCCATAGACATGCCCATAAGCTAACCTTATCTAGATAACAGCCAATTAAAACTTTTCTTGCTATTCGGTTGCCTTGTCTGGCCTCTAAATGAAGGTTTTAGCCTCATCATATTGTATCTTGTGTTGTCCTGTTTGGCTGTTATCTCCTAGAGACCTGCTCTTTTCAGAGGAGGAAATGGAGGGGGGCTGGATCTGGGCTAGAGGGAAGGTATATGAGGGGAGCTAGGAGGAGTGGAGAGAGGGGAAATTGGTTGGAAAGTATTGTAAAAGAGAAGAATCTTTTTTCAATAATAAAAATTAATTTAAAAGAATGTTTTCCCCAAGTGATTCTATGTTGTTTTAATCTAACAGGCATAACTAACCCACACAGCAGACTGGGGAAGCTGTGGGAATCAGTTCTCTCATGTGGGTGCAACTACAGGCTTTGTAGTGGATTCTTATCTGTGTTGAACTCCATATAAAACAACTCTCACATCAACCACAGTTTTCCTGGCTCTTACCTATTTTTATGCTTCTTTGTTTCCTTCACAAGCATCTTATGCACAGCTTATTTTTTGATGATTTCCATTCTAGTACATATTACTAAATGCATCTAGTTTTTTTCAAACTTAGAGGTGTATCTCTCAACTCTAACAAGTAACCTTCTTGTCTATAAAACAGCTGCCAGTGGACTGAATTTGTGAAATCAGTTTGATTGGAAGAATTATTTCACTACATGACATAACCTTTAAAATGACATTTAATAGCACTGTAAGCCTGCCTTTAAATTATAAAAAACATGTGAATTCAGGTGTGGTATTGTACTTCCGTAACCCCATTATTCATAAGGTAGAAACAGAATCGCTGCTGTAAGTTTGAACTGACCCTGGGGTACATATAGGTCCTATTTTAGAGTTAAAAAATTATGTAGCCTAAACATTTCATTCTTATATGGGGGTTGGATTGTGATTTCCAGGAAAGTACAAGCTATAGAGAAGGCTTTCTATCTCAACAAGACAAAACAGACAGCACAGTCAGTATCTGAGTATATAGCTGAAGGTGACAACTTTATGGGGTGGTAGGCTAGAATTTGCTTATTGCCATGAATTAGTTTGGTAAAACAACGTAATTGATTTTTCTATTAAAAAATGTTTAGTTTTCTTACTGGACTCATATACATATTATGATCAATAAGAATGTTAAGAATTTTAATTGACATAATTTTTTATTCCTTTTCATTCTTTAGTTTATCATTATGATGGTAATAAGAAAAATAGAGCTATTTTCTCTACTAAAGGTATAATTATAGAATAATATGGCATACTCTGGATAATGTCTATGAATAGTGCTTTTGCATTTACCTTCTGGAAAGAAAACAACTACATCATTACTTAAATTATGTAGAAATTATCTTTCCTTTGATAATATAATACAGGAACAGAATTTTATCTGGCATTAATTGTCATGTAAGTAGGACTAAACTTTGAAAAGTGAAGTTGTTAACATTATACTATCAATAATTCCATAATGTAATAGGTTGTTTTTGTTTTACTGTGCTATCTACTGATCTCTCCCATATTCATATAAGAGTACGATAGGCATTATTAGCTCTGTAGCCAAATATAAGGATAAAATATTTAGGCTACATTATTTGATTCTAACACATGCCATTTGTGTCATTAATGCAATGGTTAAAAGAACGTCACTGAGACCGCACAACTTTCAAGCTGACTCCAATTACTGTTACTCAATGTATGTGATATATACCCTCAAAAGTTCATGAGTTGAAAGGTGGCTTCCCTCTTTCTAAGTTATCTAGAACTTTAGGAGCTGCAGAGCAGCTGGAAGGAAGGAGTAGGTTACAGTGAGTGTAGGTCCTGCTATCACTCTGCTTTCTGTCTGCCACTGCCAGATGATCCAGTCAGCATGATACTGTCACTCACCACAGGCCTAGGATCAATAGAACCATGGGAACATGAAGCAAAGCTCCCAAGTCATAAGCCATACATAAATTGTTCCTCCACTTAAGTGTTTGTTCAATATTTTGTGGAATAAAACAAAAGCAAGTCGCATCATGAGTGTCAGAAAATTACCTGAGTTTCTAGGGGCTCAGTGTTCCCTTCTTAAAAAAAGAAAAAAATTGACATTCAAAATATGATTATGAAGACTCAAGTAGTTAATATAAAAAAAACAGTATCAGCACCTGCTTTTCAAAAGGACTAGTGTGCAAATCAAATTTGATGTTTCAGAAGAAAAGCCATTCTTCAGTAAGCTTTCACGTAACTTAGAAAGGCTTCTGGTGTAACTTTCTGGCTGGATTGCTTCAAGTCAATATCTTTTCCTTTACAAATGTTGACATTCCCTTGTGGCAGAAAAGAAATCAACATTTCGAGTCAGTTGTTTTAAATAATGGACCAAGGCCCAGATTTGACACCTATTCATTTAGAATCTGTTTTCACCAGCCTTCTGAAAATGCTGAAGGTCCAAGCTCCATTGAATATAAAATGTTTGGGTTTTCTCTCTAAGTAACAAGTTAACATAATAGTTATTATTGTGCTGTGATGAAACAGACAGATTAGCTTTCTGGAGTTATATCTATAATTCATGTTGGCAAAAGTATTAGAACTAATATGAAAAGGGATTTTGAGGCACCTTGCACGGCCCAAATCCAGACTCTCATCATACATCCAAGGAGTAAGGGAAAAGAAAACACTTGTAATCAGGAGCCTGAGGTCAAACCTCCACAATTTTAAGAAGAAAGAAATTGTTTACTTTACAGCATAGATATCAATAGTACATATTAAAAATGACACAAACCTGGAAGAAAAAATATAGTATTGCAATCAAATATCTTATAAAAGTCTCTACAAAATCATGTTATCCAAGAACTGGTGGAAATTCATATTTACATTTATGACAAGTGGTGACAAACCTCTATTCTTGCATCTTTCTCCTAAGGACAGATATCTGATATAGAAATGATCTTAATACATAATCTCTCTACTAAGCCTCTGCATCATATTGACATTTTATATTGCTATATTTGAGAGCATTGATGCCAAATATTGATATAAATGCTCATAACCATGTGGAAATAAATAAGGAAGAAGAAGAAATACCTGGAGTGGAATAGTTTTTTTTTAATAATGCTAAAATTGACTTTATTGCTGATGAGCATATATGAGAAAAATACTACGAAAAAGACTTTGTCTGAATTTCCACAAATGTTATTTGGATGACTTTAGTAGTTCTTGTTCTGAGTAAATCTAGACTCCATTTAGCATCCCTAACTATGGCAGCTTTTTCTTGAGATGCTTAATAAACGTTTATGAGACAAGTAGTTATAACAAATGTTTCATATCTTCTTCTCAACATTTATATACTCACAAGATTTTTCAGTTTTTTGCTTTGAAACACATTATCCTCCTCACAAGAGTGCCAGCGGCAGTACTCAATACCACTGCAGAAAATCAATATTTGTTAATGGAGACCAAATTCATATCCATAACACCCATGACTAGCTGCTTCAGACATTCAAATAAAAATTCAAATTTGAGACAAGAGCTGTGTAGTTCTTTCAAAGGAGCTATAGTTTACCTGCTAAGGCTAGATAAAGCTCCAGCATCACGCCAAGCATTCTCTACAGGCATCACACACTAATTTATAAGAAATTGACGGAAACTTGGAGCCTATGATTTCCTCTTGAAAAATGTTCAGTAAATCAAGGTTGCTTTAGAGAATGGGTAATAAAAGTAAAATAGAGTAAAGATAAATGGGAAGTAAGTTGAAGAATGGCAGCAACACAATCTTGCCTTCAAGTGATGATGATATGAATTAGTGGTCGGGAATCAGCTCAGGGAAGGGACTAGTCATTCAACAGTGCAGTACTGTTGCCAGTTCATCTGAATGTTCCATGGAAACTGGTACCTTTTAAATCTTGACAGCCAATTCCAAAGGTCAAAGGTGAAAACAGCAGGAGATGAGTAAAATGAGGTAGTACCTGAGAACTTTGCCGATGAACACATCAAGTTTAAAAAGCAGAGAGCACATGAGTTTCTGTGACTTGGCTTCTTAGCGCTCTGCCAATTCACAATAACAACCATCTTCATTCAAGGAAAAAAAAATCACAGGAATGAAAAGTTAAGCTAAGTAATACAGGCAGGGCACACATATAAAGACAGAAGAAAGAGAACTGAAAGTGATCTGCACTAAGACTGTATTTTTTCCCGTTAGTGGTCTTGACTAAAAAGAACATGGAATTTATTGAATACAAATAGGCTCGAAGCAGAAATCTCTGGTGATGAATTTTATCATCTGTGAAGGACTGGTTTGAATCTACCCTCCAGAACTAAGCAGAAGATGTAGGGGTAAATAGCCTGCACCCTTGAAAGGTATATTCTTTAAGCTCAGCAAATTATATATATTTTTCCAACTCTAGCTCTGATTCACAATTCACAGACTTGTGGCTCATCTGTCAGTACTTAGCTCCATTTTCTACTCTGTGGTCTCACTGCAGGAGTTTCACGAGATGGAAAATTCACTTAGGTTACCTGCTCTAGATAAAAGTCAGTACTGGTGAACTCAAATCCCCAGAGCCTCTGGTAGATACTTCAGTTAGACAGAGAAAAAAGTCTAACTGCACTTGAAAGAAAATGACCCTGGAAAATAGGTTAGCAAGGCAGCAGGAAGTGTAAGCCTGGCTATGTTTTGAATTTTGAATTCTAAGGACTCTGTACAGGCAGGAAAAAAAAATATGTTTTATGCCTCCAGCTAAGAGACCAAAATAAAATAGAACCCTACAACCCTGTTATCAAACCATAAACTTCCTTCAAGCGGCTTGATCCGTAAAGTTTCATGCATGAATTATTTGCAATTAAAAACATAATTTTGTACACATTTAAAAGCTCAGTCATTTTTACAACTTAAATAGCAGATTTTTCTTCCTGAAATGGAATTGTTCAATAGAAGAGGGCTAAAACCTTTATCAAGCCATACATATCACTGTTAAATTTCCAAAGCAATATAAGAATATTATTTGAAACTTGGGAACTAAAAATATTTTAAAAATTTATTACTTTTTCATAGAGCATGTGGTCTACATAGTAAAATGTTGATTAAAAACAAGAATACTTGTTTTTGACAGAATATATTTGCATGAAAATAATTTATGATGAGACTGTTATTTCTCACAATTCCAATATACATGCAGCTAGTCATTGCGTTTGTAGACAAAACACTACTCTTGAAACATTACAAGTAGCAGGTAGCTAGAAAGACAGATACACAGACAGGCAGACATATAGATATATGGAGAGGAAGAGGAAATAAAGGGATTGTTTATTAAAATGGTTACAATTGAAAACAACACGCAAATCTCTGTGTTATTTGTAGGGTCAAACTTGAACACTGTTAATAGGAAACTCACATGTTAATTGACATGCTGAGCAAAGATGCATTCTTGGGGTAAACATGAGTGAACTGGTGTGAAATCTCACAATAATTAAGTGGAAGGCCATTGATTCCATTCTGAAGTTTAACCCTTTAGACAGACTTTTAATATATTTATTTTGCTTTAATGTTTAATAGATAATGAGTTACTGTAAGAGTTAATTTTCATTAAAAAAGTATTTATTCATTTAACTTGGCCTAAACAAGCTTAAGGCTATTTGATATAGAGACATCTCTAACTGAGAGGATGCAGAGACTTGTAGATGAAAAAATTGAAATACACTTATACACACATACACAAACACTCTCACACACATATACACATTTACACACACTCACACACATATACAGACTCACATATATACACATACACATATATGTAGAATATAAGGATATAGCTCTTGTTAAAACTATTTCAGTCTGTCTTTCGTTTGACAATAAAACACTCATGTTTCAAGATTTGTAAATTTTTTCAGATGAGCTGGAATTTTAATATCTAGAAGTAACTTTTTCTATTGCAATAAGCAGTTGTCATCTCTGAAATAAGTAGCCCTTAGTTTGGTTCTATCTTCTGCAAGCCTAAATTTCCAATAGTGGGACTGAGACACCAACCGAACCACAAAATGACCCACAACCTGTCATGCCTATAGGAAACACAAGGTGAATGGTGGCTTAGTGTTTGTGGGAATGGTCAAGCAATGATTGGTTTAACTCGAAGTTGAAGACACTAGAAGAAGACCATACATCCACCTCATGGATGGCCAGGAACAGGAAGCTGTATGCACAGAGACCTAGTGTAGAATCAGTCAGGACTAAGCCAATAAAAAAAAATGATTGGTGTCTAATCCAGTCATCTCAAAGAGGCTTCCTCCAGCAGCTGATGGGAGCAGCTGCAGAGATACAGAGACTCAAATATTAGGCTTAGCTTGGGGAACCCATTATAAGATGGGAAGAAAGTAGTATAAGAGCTAGAAGGGATGGGGACACTTGGAGAATGCTACCACACAACTAATATTGATTATCTCGCTCATAAACCACATTCTTAGCCACAGGAACATCAGATGCAGGGCTTTATACTGACAGAGAAATACAAAGATCAATAGGGAAACAAACATCATATCCCACGAAACATCATATCCACACAGATGTTTGTATATAGCCATTTGCTTAGTTGAAATTTTGCTCCCTACTTGTTTACTTTTTTTCTACCTAGGCCTTCACTTTACAACAGCTTAATTAAGTACACTCATTCCAGTGATTTTTCCTTTCAGCATTCAAGGGGCATCTTAGCTGAATGGGAAAAGTTATATACATACATTTTCCCTAGGAGAAGAAAATGGAAACTTAAATTTGTTCATGTTGGGTATAAATTGAAAACAAAATACATATTTCTCTAAGTCAGAATCCACTTAAAAACTCATTCTTCTGCTTATATGCCTTCAATAATTCTAAGCAAAATTGTGATAATAAGTCTATAAAACATTCCAGCACTCCCAAGACTGTAGAAATTTTTACACATTGAATATGAAACAAATCAAATGCTAAGAGAATCCAGAATGTTTTATCTTTGTAATCCAAGAAAAGCTTCTCTCCCTTGCCACCTTATTGATCTCTCTCTCTCTCTCTCTCTCTCTCTCTCTCTCTCTCTCTCTCTCTCTTTCTTTCTCTCACTCTCTCTTTTTCTTTAAAACTGGTCTGTTCCTTTCCAGCAAGAAGTGTTTCCAGCTGATGTGTCTGATTGAGCTAGATGATAAATTTTATTGCTTTCATGTAGACAATGAAACAAATGCCCAGTGGAGGAAACTACATGGAGCTTAACTGGAAGTCAAGTTAGCCTCTGGCTAGTGAACATCCCCAGCTGAGACATCTAGCTTCTATCCGCTCTAAAGTCTAAAATGTAAAACAGGAAAGGAAGACAGAGATGGATATTTCATTAAGATAGATGAACTCAGAAAGAGTGGTGATACAAAGAGAGTTAATAAGGGAAGTAGAATAAGCGGTGGTGCCGTTATTACCAACAT
>PVIU01023842.1:0-26629 GCA_004026605.1 Ondatra zibethicus | reverse complement strand
ACTTCCTTGGTCAGTGTTACCCCAAGATACTTTATGCTATTTGTGGCTATTGTGAAAGGTGATGTTTCTCTGATTTCCCTCTCTGTTTCTTTATCCTTTGTGTATAGGAGGGCTACTGATTTTTTTGAGTTGATTTTGTATCCTGCCACTTCACTGAAGGTATTTATCAGCTGTAGAAGTTCTTTGGTAGAGTTCTTGGAGTCACTTATGTACACTATCATATCATCTGCAAATAACGAAAGTTTGACTTCTTCCTTTCCAATTTGAATCCCCATGATCTCCTTATTCTGTCTTATAGCTATTGCTAAGACTTCAAGCACTATATTAAAGAGGTATGGTGACAGTGGTGTCTTTTTTTTTTTTTATAGAAGTAGAAAAAAATCACAAATTCTCATGAAGTCACAAAGAACCTCAAATTGTCAAGATAATGCACAAAACTGAGGGCATCACACCCCCAATTTCAAAACCTATTTCAGAGCAACTCTAGTGAGAACACTATGGTGCTGGCTGAAAAACAGATGCATAAAGCAATGAAGCCAGCAATGAAACAGGATGGAAATCCCAGAAAAAAAACCATATTTATTCTCAGTCGATTTTTTGACAAAGATGCCAAAAATACACATCAGAGAAAGGGCCATGAGTTTGTGAATCCTGGGTATCCACTCACAGAAGAATGGAATTAAACTCTTACTCCATACTCCATGCAAAAGCCAATCTGATAGATTAAAAATTTACACATGGACTCCGAACCCTTCAAATTTCTACAGGAAAATGTGGGGGAGCTGGAGAGATGGCCAGCAACCAAGAGCCCTTGTACTTCCAGGGGATCTGAGTTTGTTTCCCAGCACCCACACTAGGCAGCTCACAACTGCCTCTAAGTCCAGCTTCATGGTGTCTGATGCCCTCTTCTGGATCCATGCACATAAAAAAATTTTAAAATTTTAGAAAGAAAAAATAGGGAGTAAGTAATAAGACATTGGCTTGCGCAGTGACTTTTGGAGCAAGACCCTCAAAACCACAGCAACAAAAGCAAAACCACAAGCGAGCAGCTTAGCAACACACTAAATAGTGTCTCTATTTACCAAATTTGACTGCATTTCATTGCACTAGGTAGTGACTGCCCTAGCGATTGCAATAATAGCTTCCAGCTCTTCCCAGATGACAAACTGCTTCTTATGAAATGCAGAAATATGTTGAGCCTCTGGGGCCCATCTAGTCCCATTTGCAGCTGCCATGTGTGTTATATCAACATACTTCGCACATTTCACCAGACTATGTTACCAGTTTTTGCCTGTTATGAAATATGTCAAGGTGAAAAGTCATAAAGATAAAGTCATCTCATGCTGTGGCCATTTTTTTTTCTCATTTATGATGCTGCCTGTTGCTAGTGAAGGTCCTGGGTTCCCACTGAGAGCCATTTCTTGCTTTTGAAGAATTTCTTGCGATCTCTAGTTATGTGGGTTCGCTGGCAACATGCTTATTTATCCTTTCTGAATAAATATCTTCCTTTTCCCTGTATTTCTGAAAGAGTCTCTGAATGCTATTTCCAGTTTCTTTTCATCGTTTTGAAGTTTTGCTCCATTCTCTTCTGGCTGACACAGCTTCTAACAGGAAGGCAGCCATTGAATTTCCTGGCTCCTAGTGTCACCTTCTGTAGGTGTTTTTTGTATTGGTTCCAACAGGAGCTTTAGAGCGGGCTTCTGGAAGACTTTGTCTGTTGGTTTCTGCCTGCCTGGCCTCTGAAAATGTACATCTTCCATCAGCCCAGAGAGTGGTCCCCAGAGGCTCTGTTGAAATTCTTCGTCTACAGTAGATGGAACTGTCTGGGAAGAAGTAGTTGACGGGCTTGTTGGAAGATGCATGCCACTCGGGTGGCATGTGAGGTTTCAGAAGCCCATGGCAGTCCCAGTTTATTCTTTGCTCTCCAGCTTGTCAATCAGGCTGTAAACTCTCAGCTGCGGCTGCAGCACCAAGCCTGCATGCTTGCTGTCATGCTTCCAACCACGATGGTCATGGACTCACCCTCTGAAACCAGAAGCTCCCTATTAAACTCTTCCTTCTGGAAGTCTCTTCACAGCAACAGAAAAGTAACTAAGACACACCTAAGCCACTTTGGCTGACTATCCATTTTGACCCCTGAACTCACTTCCTTTCCTTCCGACTTTCCAATCCCAGGGGAGGTTTGCTATCACCTACCAGGCTTCTGTTTCTCTCTCTTTCTCCATGTTTGCAAGCATGTATGACATTTTTACTTGTGTGGGGGTGCACATGTGTGTGCAGATGCTCATGCACATGTGTGCAAATATGGAGTCTTCCTCCATTACCCTCCACATTATTCATCGAAACATGGTCTCTCCATTGAATCTTGACTTCGCTGAAGCAGCTAATCTACCTGGCCAGCATACCACATTGGTTCTGTCTCTGGAATTACAGGTGGGTCACCATGCCCACTCAGCAATTCTGTGGATGATGGGAGATCCAGATTCTGGTCCCACACTTGTGAAATACTTTATCTACCCAGCCATCTCCATCTCCTTCCCTTCCACACTCTCCTCTCTGCTAGCCTTGGATAATTTCTCCTGGACAGCCATCAGGGTCATCTCAGTTCTTTGCCACAGTCATTCACTGATCGGGCCAACCAATCAATGTTCTCGGTCTTATAATTTATCTTTTCCCAATTAGAAATTTTTATTTTGCTTCTTTATCACTTCTATTTTCCTGTCTAGACCTCACGCTTCTCTGTCAGAGTTTCAGTTCAATGAACACAAGCCCATGTCAGTTCTTTAGCAAAGCTATCTTCCCTGCTTCCAAACTCTGCTTCATTTTGGATCAAACTTGACTCATTTTCTTTCCTGTTGGGGGATGGTTCTTCAGTTCGTTGTGAGTCAGGAGAGCTTGGTCATGCCCTAGATAACATGGACTTTCAACATTTGGCCCCTGCCCACTGTCCCTGCTTCTGCTGTTGGAGCCCACAACCTTCTTCGCTGAGTGGAAGCTGCTTTGCTTCGGAGCAGAATTTTCACTCAGGATGCCAACATCTTGCCTTTGGCTAAAGTTCTTTGAATCGTTCCCTACCTGGGTGCTTTGGTGGCCTGTCCAAGCTGTTGGGGGGTGCTTGCTGGAGGCTCCTCTGCATCTCTCTCTATGCCGATTCTTCTCTCTTATAGGCTCCCAAAGAGCTTCTTCATGTCCAGGATTCCTGTCCTAGCCCTGGTAGCCATTCACCTCACTGTAGAGTGCTCTGTCGGTCTCCTGTAGGACTCACTTCCTTATAGCACACATGTTCTGTATGTTCTGGATCAGCAGTTTTTCAATTTTGAGTAAGTATATCAAGTGTAACATAGAAGTATAGAAGTAGCACATAGCAAGATAAAGTAAAAGAATAAATAGTAATGGATAGACAGTTAGAGATGATGGATGGGTAGACAGGTAGGTAGACAGACAGATGATAGAGAGCAAAACATCAACTCCAGTGCTCATAATATACAGCAGAAATCGACTAGGAAAGCTCCTTTAAGGAAGCCAACTGGAGTTCCTGATAGAGTGAGTCCAAGGCAGAATCCAAGCATCCCTTGGCAATGCTTCTAAGTAGAAGAACCAATAGTAACAGAGATGACATTGAATCTGGTGTTCACCACATGCAGTAGAAACTACTTAGAACACAAGATGAAACAAAGACAGAGGGATTTCTACTCAGTGTGCTGACATCAGAAGGTGCTGACGTCAGAGGATGCTGACAACAGGAGCAAGTACCCGAGTGTAACCAGAAACACCTGGGAGCTGATGGCCTACACCAATCAGAAAGCAGGGACCAAAAATTCTGCAAGGACAAGATAAGCCTCTGAATGGCTGTAAAAACCCAGGCTCCAGGCAGTCAAGCTGACACTGATCTTTGCAGAATTTTTGCTGCCTCAATGTAGATAAACCACATACTCTAGCAACAAGGGACCCTTCCAGTGACCACATCTCCCACCAGGACTTCCTGCTTCTGCCCTGGCACTGACCCCTGAGTGTCCGGCACCCTGGTTGACCTTTCTAAGCATAGCTGAGGCTGTGAGTGGCTAGCCTCCACTGCTCTCAAGAGCAACTGCTGCAGAACCAGCACCAACTCACAAGGACATGGATGTCAGCATCGATGTGGTGACTTGCTGTGCACTGGAGTTGGGTTTGCAACTGTTTGTGTTGCCTCTATCCACTGTCTGTGAGCGAACTCTGCTTCTGGATGTCGCTACTTAGAGCTAGACTGTTAGTTGTTGGATCCATTTGCCGTGAGCTGTTTCCTTTTCTCTGTGGTGTGACATGCGAACAATAAACGGCATTCGAGAAAGATAGCCCATTGTCTGCCTCTCTGGGTAAGTTGTGTGCAAGCCACCAATGAGCATTCTTGTCATGGCTGGACTTTGCATGGCTTAGCTTCTGGCTTCACTTTCCCACTGACAATTTTTTTATTTATGATAAACAACATTAACATCTGTCAGAAATGGTTTCCTCTAAGCTGTTCTCAAGGGCACACAATATTTTCACTCTGTCAGAGTTGGAGGCAGCTCATCCCCAGACAGGAGGCCGTGGAGGACACTTGGAGACAAACATGCATGGGTCTGAAGTGGAAGAGGGCAGCCCCTCTTTCAGAACCAGCTTCTCAGAGGGCTCAGCCAACACAAGGCAATTTTCAAATATAATGAACTTTACACAAGACGTGACCATTTTAATCTTTCTCTCCCCTTTTAGAAAAATGATCTCTTCGGCAAAAGTTATTTTGACCAAGTTCTTGAGGCTCACACTCACCCACATTCTTGCCAGAGTCCCTTTTCTCGCTTTAAATTTCTGCCACTCTTGAGCACCACCACGGTCTTCACGCCTCTGTGCTTCCGCACACTGCTACCTCTGCTGGTGACCAGGTGAGCACACCCTGGGCTCAGCAAAGGTCACCCCCCCCCGCCCCCGTGCGAGGCGCTCCTGACTCTGCCCGCAGACGCAAGCCCTCTGTTTTCTGTGTGCACACCACTCATCGGCTCCACACTCATGCAGCTGGCCAGAGCCGTGCAGGTCAGCTCTGCTCTTAGCGCGCAGTTACCAGAGAGGCCACGCTCCCTGCTATTCTAATACCCAAAAGAGTGACAGCTGTGAAATTGGCTGCCAAATAAATGAGCAATGATTTGAACAAATTAATAGTCATCAGACTCATTCACCAAATATCTGCAGAGCCACTGTGGGGACTGGTGGCCCCCCGGAGGAAGAGGTGTGCCAGAGGCAGAGTTGGGCAAAACAAGGGCAGATGTCCTAGGTTTCCAGATTTTAGCTTTTGTGCCTCTTCATGAGATGCTGTCAGAGTTTCTTATCCCTATAATGTCACACAGAGACAGGGAGATGATGCCATATAGGGACAGGGAAATGATGTCACACAAGGAATTCCATTTGATGCCGTGGAAGATAATGTCACACAGGGAAAGGATATGAAGTCACACAGGGACAGGGAGATGATGTCACACAGGGACAGGGAGATGATGTCACACAGGGAAGTGCATTAGATGGCATGGAAACAGGGAGATGATGTCGTACAGGGAAGTATATTTTATACCATTGTGACAGGGAGGTAAAACTGAAAAGGTCCCAACAGTGTTTTCAAGAACACAGAGTCTGGGAGACTCTGAAAAGAAGCTTAGGGCATCACTGACTGCTGGTTACTGTCACATGCCAATGTCACATGCCAAATGCCAAGTACTCTGCTTAAAAGGTGTCTTTACTCTCACTATTCTGTGTACAATACAATTCTCCCGTGCTTGGATAATTAATAAGCCAGAGATGGATGACATGGATGTCTCCAGAAAGAGGTGTTTACTCCTCATTTCACTTCCTCAAACTGAGATGTGAAAATATTCAACAGGTATAACAAATTATTTTTTGAGTCTTTCAAATATTAGATCCCATTCATTCACTCAGAAGTCTGTCAGCTGACCTTACATGTGACTTGCTCATGCGTTAAAAATAAAATCATGAGTTTGGGTCAGCTAAACCCACAGGGTACCAAAATAAATTTTTATGTCTAGGGGGACGGAGAGATGGCTCAGTGGTTAAGAGCAGGTACAGCCCTTACAGAGGACTGGAGATTTTTCCTAGCATCAGATTGGTGGCTTACAACCATCTGTAACTCAGCTCCAGGGTATCTGATGCCCCCTTCTGGCCTTCTGTGCTACCTGCATTCCTGTGCCTGTACATGCACACACAAATTTAAAAAAATAAAAACAAATCTTTCAATATTTATGTTTATGCCATAGACACATGCTACTCTCATCCTTAATCAGAGCTACTTCCCTTTGCAGAGAACAATGGTGGAGATAGAGACTCAAGGCTGCAAGATGCTTAGGGTAAATGATGGTTTAATGTTCATTCCTAAGCATGACATTTATACTAGTTCCTCTAAAACTCAGAGAGCACTGTGGGAGAGAAAGCAGAAAGAAGGCAAGAGCTGGGAGACAGGGAGAAGAGACATAAAATGCTGTCTTCGGGACTGACACATCCGTCCATTGCAAAAAAAGTCCAAGCAGCTGTGGTTGCCTGCACTGGGCCTGCATAAGACAGTCCCTGTCAATAATGGATCAGGGAGGGGCTGAACTATTTTCATATGATGGCTTCTGGGAGCTGGATAGTCATTAATTAATTTTGGTTGTTGTGTAACAAATGGTAAGCTCACCAGGCTCTAATGGATACCTCCAAACTGCTGGCCACTCAGATGGTCCTAGTTAAAATCAGGTGACACGCAACAAAACAAGAAGACATAAATGTGGGAAAGAGACTTGTAGAGAGGAGAGTTGTGTGTATCAAGGGTGGGAGAGACATTAGAGACATGGAGAGAGAGAGCAAACATATGTCCACATACAAAATTGCCAAAGACAAAATTTAGTATATAAATGTGCAATTTAAAACATGCAGAATAAAGAAAGAATATTAAGAGCTGCAAAGGAAAAAGGCTAAGTAACATATAAAGGTGAACCTAACAGAATTACATCCAACTTCTCAATGGAAACCATGAAAGCCAAAGGTCCTGGACAGACCTTAGTGCTGCAGACACTAAGAGACCATGAATGGAAGCCCAAACTACTAATACCCAGCAAAGCTTTCAATCACCATCAATGGAGAAAACACGATATTACATGGCAAAACCAAATTTAAACAATAGCTGTCCACAAATCTAACACTACAGAAAGTACTAGAAGAAAAACTCCAACCCAAGAAAGCTAGCTGCACCCACAAAAACACAGGTGACAGATAACCTCCCACCAGCAAACACCAAAGAAGGGAAAGACACAAACACTACCACTGAAAAAATAACAGAAATTAACAATCACTGATCATTAATAGCTCTTAATAACAATGGACTCAATTAACCTATAAAAAGACACAGGCTAAGAGAATGGATACAAAAGCAAGATCCATCCTTCTGCTGTATATGAGAAACACACCTCAACCTCAAAGATAGATATTACCACAGAGTAAAGGATTGGGAAAAGATTTTTCAATCAAATGGACCTAAGAAACAAGTGGTATAGCTATCCTAATATCTAAGAAAATAGACTTCAAATTAAAATCAATGAGAAGAGATGGAGAAGGACACTTCATACTCATCACAAGAAAAATCCCTCAAGACGAAGGCTTAATCCTGAAAATCTATGCCCCAATATAAGATCACCCACATATGTAAAAGAAACATTATTAAAGCTTAAATTGCACATCAAAGCCCACACGCTAATAGTAGGAGATTTCAACACCCCACTCTCACCAATGGACAGGTCAACCAAACAGAAACTTAACAGAGAGATAAGAGAACTAAAAGATGTCATGACTCAAATGGACTTAACAGACATCTACATTTTGTGTTCACCCAAACACAAAAGAATATGCCTCTTCTCAGCACCTCATGGAACCTTCTCTAAAACTGACCACATACTCGGTAACAAAGTAAATCTCAACAGATACAAAAAAAATTGGAGTAACCTTCTGTATCTTATCATATCACCATGGTTTAAAGTTAGAATTTAACAACAACACTAATTGCAGAAAGTCTACAAACTCATGGAAACTGAACAGTGCTCAATTGAACCACCTGTGGGTCAAGGAAGAAGTAAAGAAAGAAATTAAATACTTTCTAGAAATCAACGAAAATGAAGGTACAACATACCCAAACCTATGGAACACTATGAAAGCAGTGCTAAGAGGAAAGTTCATACACTAAGTGCCTACATAAAGAAAGTGGAGAAATCTCACACTAGTGACTTAACAGCACACCTGAAAGCTCTAGAACAAAAAGGAGCAAACTCACCCAGGAGGAGTAGATGACAAGAAATAATCAAACTGAGGGCTGAAATCAATAAAATAGAAAGAAAGAAAACAATACAAAGAATCAATGAAAGAAAAGCTGGTTCTTTGAGAAAATCAACAAGATAGACAAACTCTTATTCAAACCAATCAAAAGGCAGAGAGAGAATATTCAAATTAACAAAATTAGAAATGAAAAGGGGGACATAACAACAGGCAAAGAGGAAATCCAGAGAATCATTAGGTCATACTACAAAAACCTGTACTCACAAAATTGGAAAATGTAAAAGAAATGGACAGTTTTCTGGATAAGTACCACATACCAAAATTAAATCAAGACCAGGTGAACAATTTAAAAAGACCTATAACCAGCAAGGAAATAGAAACAATCATCAAAAGCCTCCCAGCCCTCCCCCCAAACAAACAAAAAATCCCAACAACAACAACAACAACAAACACTAAAAACTGAGGGCTGGATGGCTTTGGTGCAGTATTCTACCAGAACTTCCAAGAAGAGCTAATACCTACACTCCTCAAAGTGTTCCACATAATAGAAACAGAAGAAACATTGCCAAACTCTTTTTTATCAGGCTACAGTTACCCTGATACCAAAACCACACAAAGACTCAACCAAGAAAGAGAATTACAGACCAATCTCACTCATGAACATAGGTGCAAAAATACTCAATAAAATACTGGCAAACCGAATCCAAGAACACATCAAAAAAGTCATCCACCATGATCAAGTTGGCTTCATCCCAGAGATGTAGGGATTGTTCAACACATGAAAATCTATCAATTACATCCACATATAAATAAACTGAAAGAAAAAAATATGATTATTTCATTAGATGCTGAAAAAGCACTTGACAAAATACAACACTCCTTCATGATAAAGGTCTTGGAGAGATTAGGAATCCTAGGAACATATCTAAACATAATAAAAGCAATATATAACAAGCTGATAGCCAACATCAAATTAAATGGAGAGAAACTCAAAGCGATCCTACTGAAGTCAGGAAAAAGACAAGGCTGTCAACTCTCTTTATATCTATTCAATATAGTACTAAGTTCTAGCTAGAGCAATAAGACAACAAAAGGAGACCAAGGGGATACAAATTAGAAAAGAAGAAGCCAAACTTGCGTTATTTGCAGATGATTAGATAGTATACATAAATGACCCCAAAAACTCTACCAGGGACCTCCTACAGTTGATAAATACCTTCAGTAATGTGGCAGGATATAAGATCAACTCAAAAAAAAATTAGTAGCCCTCCTATATACAAATGATAAAGAAGCTGAGAAAGAAATCAGAGAAACATCACTCTTCACAATAGCCACAAATAACATAAAATATCTTGGGGTAACACTAACCAAAGAAGTGAAAGACCTGTTTTGACAAGAACTTTAAGTCTTTGAAGAAAGAAATTGAAGAAGATACCAGAAAATAGACAGATCTCTCATGCTCTTGGAAATGTAGGATCAACATAATAAAAATGGTAATCCTACCAAAAGCATTCTATAGATTCAATGCAATTCCCATCAAAATTCCAACACAATTCTTCACAAACCTTAAAAGAACGATACTCAACTTCATATGGAAAAACAAAAACCCCAGGACAGCCAAAACAATCCTGTATGATAAAGGAACTTCCGGAGGCATCACCACCCCTGACATTAAGCTCTAGTATAGAGCTACAGTAATGAAAACAGCCTGGTATTGACATAAAAAGACAGGTGGACCAATGGATCAAATTGATGACCTGACTATTAATCCACACACCTTTGAACATCTGATTTTTGACAAAAAGTTAAAATTATACAATGGATAAAAGAAAGCATCTTCAGGGCTGGAGAGATGGCTCAATGGTTAAGAGCACTGACTGCTCTTCTAGAGGACCCAGGTTCAATTCCCAGCACCTACATGGCAGCTCACAACTGTCTGAAGATCCAGTAGCAGGGGATCTGACAATTTCACACCAATGCACATAAGATAAAGTTAAATAAACCATAAAAAAAGAAAGCATCTTCAACAAATGGTGCTGGCATAACTGGATGTCAACATGTAGAAGAATGCAAATAGATCTATATCTATCTATGCACAAAACTATCTATCTATACCTATCCGATGCACAAAACTCAAGCCCAAATGGATTAAAGAGCTCAATATAAATCCAACCACACTGAACCTAATAGAAGAGAAAGTGGGAAGTAGCCTTCAATGCATGGGCACAGGAGACCACTTTCTAAATATAACCCCAGTAGCACAGACACTGAGAGCAACAATAAAGTGGATCTCCTGAAACTGAGAAGCTTCTGTAAAGCAAAGGACACAGTCAATAAGACAAAACAGCAGCCTACTGAATGGGAAAAGACCTTTACCAACCCCACATCAGACAGAGGACTGATATCCAAAATATATAAAGAACTCAAGAAATTAGGCATCAAAATACCAAATAATCCAATTAAAAATGGGGTACAGATCTAAACAGAATTCTCAACAGAAGAATCTCAAATGGCCGAAAGACACTTAAGGAAATGTTCAACATTCTTAGCCATCAGGGAAATGCAAATCAAAACAACTTTGAGATTCCATCTTATACCAGTCAGAATGGCTAAGATCAAAAACACCAATGATAGCTTAGGCTGGAGAGGATGTGGAGTAAGGGGAACACTCCTGCATTGCTGGTGGGAATGCAAACTTGTACAGCCACTCTGGAAATCAGTATGGTAGTTTCTCAGAAAATTGGGAATCAAGCTACCTCAGGATCCAGCAAAACCACTCTTGGGCATATACCCAAAGGATGCTATATCATACTACAAGGATATATATTCAACTAGTTCATAGTAGCATTATTTGTAATAGCCAAAACTGGAAACAACCTAGAATGGATAAAGACAACGTGGTACATTTACACAATGGAGTACTACTCAGCATTAAAAAACAATGACATCTTGAATTTGCATGCAAATGCATGGAACTAGAAAAAAATCATCCTGAGTGAGTTAACTCAGACCAAGAAAGATGAGCATGGTATGTACTCACTCATAAGTGGATACTAGCTGTAAAGCAAAATATAACGAGTCTATAGTCCATTATCCCAGAGAAGTTAAGTAACAAGGAGAACCCTAAGAGTAACATATATAGATCCCCCTGGGAAGGTGAAATCGACAAGATCGCCTGAGAAAATTGGTCGCATGAGGGTGGGGGAGAAAGGAGGATAGAAGAGAAAGAGTAGAGGAGAAGTGGAGGGGGGAGGAGAGCTAGAGGGAACAGGATGGTGGAGATGGGGGAAGGCCAGAGACAGAGAACAGGCTAGCAAGAAACCTGGCTCTAGAGAAATTCCCAGGAATCCACAGGGATAACCCCAGCTAAGACCCTAAGCAATAGTGGAGAGGGTACCTGAACTGGCCTTGCCCTGTAGTCAAATTAATGACTATCTTAAATATCACCATAAAACCTTCATCCAGCAACTGATGAAAGAAGAGACAGGGAGCCACAGCGAAGCACTAGGCTGCTCTCCCAAAGTCCGGCCGAAGAGTGGGAGGACTGAGAATTTGAGCAAAGAGGTCAAGACCATGATGGGGACACTCACTGAAACAGCTTACCTGAGCTAATGTCCCTCCAGTTGGACAGGGAAGCGACCAGCATAGGACCAAACTAGGCCTTCGGAATGTGGGTGACAGTTATATGGCTGGGGCAGACTGCAGGGCCACTGGCAGTGGGACCAGGATTTATCCCTGCTGCTTGTACTGGCTTTTTTGGGTGCCCATTCTCTTTGAGGGGATATCTTGCTCAGCCTAGATATAGTAGGGAGGGTCTTGGACCTTCCCCAAAGCAATGTGCCTTACCCTCTCTGAGGAGTGGATGAGGAGTGGGGTTGGGGGGAAGGTGGAAGGAATGGGAGGAGTGGAGGGAGTGGAAATGGAATTGATAGGTACAATGAAAACATAGTTTTTTTTTGTTTTTTGTAATAAAATAAAAATAGAAAAAATAAAAAATAGAATCACAATTTATTCACAGCAAGATATTCATCAATTTATCACATGAATATAAATAAGAAGTTGTTAATTAAGACATTGAGTTTTCAAAACAAACAAAAACCCTTCAAATGATGAAAGTTGAAAGGATGTTAGGGCATCCTCTGGAACTAGGGATTTTATAGCAATGTTGCTGCCTTCATTTCTATTCCCTGGTGTAGGAGGGTCCTTCTGTATTTGGGTTGCTTTTATTGGTTAATAAAGAATCTGCCTTGGCCTTCTGATAGTGCAGGACTTAGATAGACAGGATAAAGAGAAGAGAATGCTGGGAAGGGGACAGAGCCAGAGAGAGCTGCCCGCCATGAAGCCTGCCAGGTCAGAGATGCTGAATCTTTTCCGGTAAGCCACGACTCATGGTGGCACACAGATTATTAGAAATGGGTTAAACAAATATGTGAGAGTTAGCCAATAATAGGCTAGAGCTAATGGGCCAGGCAGTATTTCAATGAATACAGTTTCCGTGTAATTATTTCGGGTACACACCGGGAGCCGGGTAGCACAAGGGGCCCTGCGCCGGGAACCAGGCACTGGGAACGCAGCCCGAGCCCCTCATTACAACAATTCCCAGATGTGAACTGTATGCCCTGTTTGGCTTAAACCCACAGGGAATCTGTATATCAGAACAGATTCTAACGTATGTAATGAATATTGTACACGATGAAAGGAATTAAGTTAACACCTCTCTCAACCATTTTCTATTAGTTTAAAATAGTTGTTAGTAGGAGCAGGGTTGGCTACTAAGTTTATTCCCAGGTTGTCATTCACTCATATTTATGGAGGTTCTGATAATAGTATATGATACACATACATCTGGTGGCAGTGAAGGCCAGAAAGATGGTATTAATATTGACCGGCCACTCCCAGCACCCACACTGCAGCCTTAGGGACATCCTTCCCCACCAAATGAATCCAGACTCTACAAATGACCGCCTCCAGGTCTGTGACAGAAGCTCTCAGCACCTCTCAGAACCACAGCAGGAAGGTTCAAAGACCAAATTTAAAAGGCTCCTTGCCCGCAGGCGGGCTTGAGAACAAGCACTGCAATGGACCAGAGAGCATCATCATCAACTGGTGCACATCTACAAATGCGGCAAAAGACGCGTGAGACAATTTAACCCACTGGTCAGCACTTTTTCTACATGAACCACATGCTGAGTAACTAAAATGCAGACAGAGAGAGGCTCCAGTGGTCGAAGCAGCTTCGTTATTGGAGGGGAGAGGCTGGTGGATATGGACTATGTCCTAATGAGTCAGTTATAACTGCAAAGGACACAGGGAAAGTCCAACCACTGTAAAGTGCCGCTCAAGGGTGGGCATCACGGGGCAATGCACTGTGAGTTATGGAGAGCAAGACCTCCAAACATAGAGGCCTAATACAGCCAGGTTAGTGGAGCATTGTTAGAAATCACAGGACATACACAGGGCCGGAGAGATTTTAACGACAGCGTGCAGACACGAACAGGAGTCCAAGAAGCAGCAGGATAAGTGGCATCGTTTCTTTAATAAGACACTGGTATTGATGTGACAGTCAGAAATGGAAACACTAATGGAATATTTAATGCTGATGGGAAGCTTTCATCTTTAATAGTTTTACTAATTTCTGAGAATTTCATATACTATTTCAGCCATACTTACCCTTCTCTTCCCCAGCTCCTCCCAGATCCACCTCCATTCCATATGCAAACAAAATTATATATCAAGGAAATGTTAAGAGCAGCCATGAGTTTGAAATATTCATGTATTTTAATGACCTAAAATGATAAATATATTCGTTTATTTGAAATTAAAGAGACACAGTCTTCCTGCACTCCAGAGAACTATTCCACAGAGTAACAGTGAGCAAATGTGGAAGGTGTCCCACTGAGCAAATACAGAAGGTGTCCCCTGCATCTGCTTAGGGCAGATCAGTGACTCATTTCCAGGTGAATATACTTAGAAAAAGTGGGGACAGGAGGATGCAGAGAAAACTAACCAACCAAGGGACACTTTGCTCACCCAGGAGGTGTTTACAGTGTGCTGGCTGGCTCATCTGCTGCCTGTTTCACATGCACCATGAGACATTCCATGTTCTCTCGCTGAAACTTGACAGCAGAGGCCAGTTACACCCACTGCTACAGTCAAGTTCCCTGCTAACCACACGTAACACTCTGATTCGGCTCTAGTCAATAAGTAGTTCTGCTGGTATCACTAGGAACTGAGATTTTTCTGTATGAGAGAAAATAGATACCTATTTAAAATCAGGCAAGTTTAGCAGAAGTGAAAAATCCTCTCACGGTAAATTTGCAAAGGAATTTCATCAGGGACAAATGTCTATTTCCATGGTGGCTACTTGCTAATTTTGTCTGTGGAAATGGACCAGACTCATGATGCCCAGATACCCCTTTTCTGTAAACATCCAGCAGTTCCTGGAAATAATGGGTATAGAGAGAATTCTAATTAGTTTTAATAATAAAAACCTGGAGTTCAATATTAGGGGATGAAAGCTGGAAGATCAGAGAAGCAGAACAGTCAGCTACTAGTTCTTACCCCTACAAAATCCCTAG
Organism: Ondatra zibethicus; assembly: GCA_004026605.1. NCBI lineage: Eukaryota > Metazoa > Chordata > Mammalia > Rodentia > Cricetidae > Ondatra > Ondatra zibethicus. Next base: position 11,732 of record PVIU01023842.1, on the reverse strand, counting down.
ACCGAATAGGGTATCCTGTCTCCAAGTTCTCAGACTGGACGCCTTGAGCTCCTGTCTCCTCCCGCCTTATAGTCCTCTCTCTGCCCAGCCATATCCCTTCCTGTCTCCACCTTCCTAGTGCTGGGATTAAAGGCGTGTGACTCCCAAGTACTGGGATTAAAGGTGTGAGCCATCACTGCTTGCCTGTTTTTCTTTTTTCTTTTCTTTCTTTGTTAAACCAAGCTTTCTGATAAAATGGAATTCAGAATATCTTACTAGGAACAGCAGCAGGCCCAGCCAATCATGATAGGAAAAAATGTGGCAGTCTCCTGCTGTGTAGGAAGTTCCTACTGTGTAGGAAGCTGCTGCTTACCAGTTAGTAACTGAATGTAAGGACTCATAAAGAGGTGCAAAGAATCAAAGTGGTTCAGCCCCAAAATGATACTCTCATGAACATACGGTGTCACCTGCAGTGTTCTCGGGTGCAAGGAGTGGACAGTCCTAGAGACAGGTAAGAAGGAGCGGTTGTATGAATAAGCCAGTCCCTTGCCAGAATACAAAGACAGCTTTCCATAACTCCCTGGGTGTTCAGCTTTGTAAGACTTTAGAATTCTTCGTAATCTTGTGCACATGAGCGTCGAGCTATGTGGTTGCTTCTTTCCCTGTCCCATGACCGTATCTGTTGTGCCACACAACAAGCCAAACATTCCCTTTATCATTGACAGTGATTTTAAAGCAGTTCATAATTAAATACGAGTACTTTGTACAAGGACACCTACACTTTACGAAAAAACCAAAATCATACAACAAAAAATGCTGGAGTCTGATTTACAACATAAATTACGGTTTGAAATCACATTTACATAAGTCTCAAATTTACAATGAAAAAAGATCCATTCTGGGCTAGCTGTTCCACCGCCCAAGCTCTCTGGTGTAGTCCCTCAGCCATGCCGGACCCCTTCCTTAAAGTTGATGATGGATGTCCAAAGGCTCGGCAGAGTTGAGCTGTACTCTCCTTTGGAGGTGAAGGTGAATCCAGGTCCAGATGAGCGGCTTCACCACATATCGTCAGCTGATGTGGCATCAGCATCACCATTTTTGTAAGAATTCAGTCTACTGTAAACAGCTGCAATTATATCCCGCTTGCTTGCCAGTTCACTCCTGCCCCTGCTGGGAGGCTGGGGATGTTCTCGCTGGCTAGTGTGCACATCACGTGGGCTAAGTCAGCAATGCCTTCCCCCTGCTTCTTTATGATTTCTTCTACTCTGCATCCCAGGTATTTGTCCAGCTCTGCCTCCTTCCTCACAGCTTCTGCTGAGACTTTAGGTGCATTGGGAAAACAGATCAAAATCACTCTCATGTTGTCTCGACTTCCCTTATACAAACAGGTGTCGACTACTTCATTGCAAACTTTCTCAGGGTCATCAGTGATTTCATGTCTGGATCTCACAAAGTCACAGAGCTCTTTGTTTGCCATGACATCCCAGATACTAGATCAATCAATCTCGGGTAGCCCAGGGTGGCCTTGAATTCACGGAGATCCATCTGCCATTGCCTCCTGAGTGCTGGGATTACAGGCATGTGCCACCACTACTTGGCCTCTATGGCTAACTAGTGGCTTAGCTTCGCACTCTGATCTTTAGGCAAGCTTTATTTGTTAGATTGCAAACAAAATATCACCCCAAATGGGTGCTTCTGCATTTGAGAATAGAGGAGAGTGCATGTCTGAGCATTGTACTAACCGGAGTCCAGAGACTCTGGAACACGTGAATAATGCAGCATGTTAAGATGGTGTCAATGTGTTCACTTTCTCTTCTATAAGGTTCAGTGTGGCTGGCTTTGTGTTGAGGCTTTTGATCCATTTGGATTTGAGTTTTGTGCATGGTGATAGATAGGGGTCTATTTTCATTTTTCTACATGTTGATATCCAGTTATGCCAGCACCATTTGTTAAATATGCTTTCTTTTCTCCATTTTATATTTTTTGCTTCTTTGTCAAAAATCAGGTGTTCGTAGGTGTGTGGATTAACATCTGGGTCTTTGATTCGGTTCCACTGGTCCTCCTGTCTGTTTTTATGCCAATACCAGGCTGTTTTCAGTACTCTAGGTCCATAATAAAGTTTGAAGTCAGGGATGGTGATGCCTCCAGAAGTTCTTTAATGTGCTCAACTATAGCAGCTTTGTTTGTCATAGCCAGAACCTGGAAAAAAACTAAATGCCCCTCGATCGAAGAATGGACAAGGAAAATGTGATACATTTACACACTGGAGTACTACACAGCAGAAGAAAATAATGACATCTTGAAATTTTCAGGCAAATGGATGGAGCTAGAAAACATCATATTGAGTGAGGCAACCCAGACCCAGAAAGCCAATTATCATATGTACTCACTCATAAATGGCTTTCAAACATAAAGCAAAGAAAACCAGCCTGCAAATCACAATTCCAGAGAACCTAGACAACAATGAGGACCGTAAGAGAGACATACATGGATCTAATCTACATGGGAAGTAGAAAAAGACAAGATCTCCTGAGTAAATTGGGAACATGGGAACCATGGGAGAGGGCTGAAGGGGAGGGGAGAGGATGGGAGAGGAGAAGAGAAAAATGTAGAGCTCAATAAAATCATTTTTTTTTTCTTTAAAAAAAGGACTGTGTCAAGCTGAAACATTGGCCCCAGATCTTCGACAAATCCTATGCTAACTTCCCCGAACCAAGCATATGACTTCAATTGGCCTGTGGGGGATGAGCAGTAAGAGTAGGCGGCATTTGGGGCTACACCCAGTTGTAAGTGCCTTCTCTTGGTTTCTCCCATCATCACGAGATAAATGGACTTGACCCACAAAGCAGAGAGGCCTTAGCCACCGATAGGGAGGCCATGCTGGACCAGCTATGGCCAGCAGGTTATCCATCTGCCCAGTCACAACTGCCCGGAGACAAGCAGAGCCATCTGAATACGAGCCACAGATGGCCAGGTGTGTGAGCACAAACCCTGCACATCATGAAGGTGGGTGCCAGCTGATTAGGATGATCTGAACATCAAAAGAGAGTCTCCACTATCATACTCAAAAAGAGTTTGAAAAGTCCAAGGTCCTTCCCTCGGCTGAATTTGACATGGTATCAAGTCCTACTGTGAAAACTCATTTACAGAACATCACAAGGACCTGGTTTGCTCTTTGGAAGTTCAAGCACACGGACTGGCCAATGTCTGGGTGATAGCCTCTTGTTCCAGTGAATCGTAAATTCAACAACACAAAGCATTGGTTATCTCAGAAATTCTAGCTTTTGGGAGTGCTGCTGAAGTTCAGGTAAGGACTTCCAGAGACGCGAAGGTGACGGCAGCCTTTGCTGTGGTGGTAAATACGCCGGAGAAACATTTTCAAAGGAGCACAGAGTCATTTGGTTAGTACTCTAAGAGGTCCTATTGGCTGCATCCACGGCTTTGGGGCTAAGGTCAGGCAGAATACCAGGGTGGCAGGAGCACGTGGTAGAGGCTGCTCTTCTCATGGCTGCAAGGTAGCGGAATGAGAACAGAAAGGGGCAGGGCCAGAGGATATCTTTCTAGGGCATTTCCCCAGGGACCTGCTTCTTCCATGTCGGCTTCTCATCTAAACCATCTATCATAGTACAAATCAGCTAAGGTATTAATTTATCAGTTCAGGGCCTCAAAGGCTGGATCTACCAGTTATGGGCTCATCACACCTTCAACACAAGAGCCTTCATAGACTCAACCAAACCACTAACCTGATTTGGTGAACAGCTGACAGAACATTTGTCTAATGCCAAATATTATCTCACAGAAAACATGCCAATCTCATTGAATAACTAATGTATTGACTTAAATTTAATCTATTATTTTTGTTGTACAACATCTCTTTATACAGTTGAGACAGGCCTGCAACTTTTGACAGTTCCACTACCTCAGTCTCTTAAGTGTGGGGATTAAGAAACAAACAAGCAAGAACTTTTATAATGGAGAAATTTGGTTGCTATCTCTTTAGCTTACTTGCCAGTGCTAGAGTCTCTCGTAGTGGAACAAGCAGATAGTATGAACTTGTCCGTTAATTGACAGAAGCTGTCAGGGAGCCCACCATGGAAAATTCCATGTGACTGGCCTAATCAGAAACAACCTGCTTTCAAGGTAAAGGATTCAGCACATTGATAGAAACTCAAGAGATGTGATCATCTGTAACTATGATCCTTACATCAATCCATAGAAGGAGCTTTGAGAATGACTGAGGACATTTACATATGGCCCGAGGCTCCAATGACAGACAGCATGGATCACAGCATTTTTGGCTGATGTGACAATGTACTCGTCCTGCGGGAAGAGCTTCTTGGGATGTGCATGCTTCAGTATTTGGAGATGAGTGGAAATGATGCTGGGATTTACATTCAAATATTTCTGCGAGACATACAGACAAAGGACACAGCTTGGGATAAAGGCATCACACGTCACTGGTGCTAGCGATGTGGGCGATGCAGCCATATTGCTAGGTTCTGACACACATTAGATTTTCTTTATTAAGTTCCATTATATTTATTTAGTTAGCTAGTTTGGGGGAGCATAGGTATACTAAAGCATACCTGTATAGGTCAGAGGACAACTTGTGGGAGTCCATTGTTTCTTTCTACCATGTTGGGGATCAGACTCAGATTGCCAGGCTCTGCAACAAGCACCTTTATCCCACTGAGCCACCTCCCAGGCTTCCTTTTACTTTTTCTGCAAGTTCTTTTTTATTTAAAAAAAAAGGCAGGGGGAGGCGGAGAGAAACTGAGCTTGTTGGTGCAAAACCAAGCTGAGGCAGGAGAGTTGCAAGTTCAAGGCCAGCGATTTAGTGAGATCCTGTCTCAAAATAAAATGGAAAAAGAAGGGGTGGGGATATACCTTAGTAATGTAACATGACCTAGCACATGTAAGGCCCCTGGTTCCATTCCCAGTACCATCTCCACCCTACCCTTTATTCAGCCCTCTGAATAAAAAAAGAATAAAGAGGAAATAAAATGGTGTGAACTCTGGGTTCTGGGAGTGTGATACAGTGGGAGGTGGGCAAGAGTCCTGTGCACAGAGCTGAGCTACATGCAGCTTCCAGGCTACAAAGATACCATGAGATGGGCAGAACACAGACTCGAGTGGAGGTGCTGGAAAGCCAGCCATGATGGGGGTGGAGACTGGCTGGCTGTCCATCATGGGGCCTCTGGTTTGAGAGATGAAGATGCTTCAGGAGCTGACATTTAGAAGCTCTCAAGCAGGGCTACTGAGCAACATGTGTATATTTTGGCCTGGAGGAGACACAAGTTTCTAAAACATTTTTTAAAAATACCTTTTCCCTTTTGGTTTTCTTCTTCTCCTCCTTTCCTCCCCCTCCCCCTCCTCTTCTTCTTCATTTCCCATCACGTCACAAAGTGGCTGAGGGTAGCAACAATGGCTTAGAAGGCCAATTGGTCTGTCAGTCCTGATAGCATGGCTCTAATCACAATCCTTGACATCTGAGCACCAACAGCCTGTTGTCTGCATGAGGAACCTGACCAAGAAGGTTCAACATCTGTGCCTTGAGAGTGGAGCTGAGACCTGGGCTTCACTATCACCAAGGGAGATGCCATGCCAGAAGAGTCTGCTGCCTGGGTGCTCCCTCAGGTTTTAGGGCCTCCAGAGTCTAACGTTTGTGTGGAAACAGCCTGGAGGAAAGTCCACACTGTGTGTGACTCTGTGGGGTCTGAGAATGAATCAGGAGGCTGAGTCACGCTCACCTTGACCCGGATGACGTTGTGGTCAGGGACTGGTCCTCCAGGTCCAGGGCATCTGCAGCCACAGCACCTGCATCTGGTAACCTCTGCTCCTGTGAATGCAGAGGCTGCACCATCTATGATGAAATACGAGCTATGGATGTGTGGGAGTGGTGAGTTATGTTCTGTGGGTGTCCCCTCTCAGTATCCATTATTAGAACTTGGGTAATTGGGTGATTAAAAAGCCAATCATTAGGGCCAGGCAGTGGTGGCACATGCCTTTAATCCCAGCAGTTGGGGGGCAGAGGCAGGCGGATCTTTGTGAGTCCGAGGCCAACCTGATCTATAAGAGCTAGTTCCAGGACAGGCTCCAAAGCTACAGAGAAACCATGTCTCAAAAATAAATAAATAAATAAATAAATAAATAAATTTTTTAAAAAGCCAACTGTTACTAACAATGACTAATGGCTGTGTGGAATACAGAGAGGTTTTTAATCAAGAAAAACTAGTGAGGAGAAGAGGGGCTTTCCAGATGACTGGAAAGAGCTTTGTCTCGGAATCTGTACATTGGGAGTGTACGTGAGGCCCCGCCACAGACTGAACGTCAAAATGAGGCAGTGAAAGCCTCAACCAGAGTCCTTACAGGTGTGCTGTTCTCGCTCACTTTGCTCACTGGAGCCATTGTGGTGGGGAGAAGTAGAGCACTAGACCTTTGAGTGATCTTGGAAGTAAAATAAATAACATTGAAGATGTTTGAAAAAGCTATAGAAAATCATATTATTTTATGTTTACCTAAAATTGCAAATACGTTGTCTTTGCATATGTGTGTGTGTGTATGTATACATATACACATAGTTTAATATCAAGCATGGTAGAAATACCTTCTGAAGACTATCAACATTGCCTGACTGATGTGGCTTGGGTCTTTAGCCGGAGAACTTTCTGGACCTATAAGGAGATTCTGGATACTGCACAGTCTGTGCAGAATTCAATAGTATGGCTGCCACCCTCATGATGTCATACACGACATCAGCAGTAGCGCAGAAGCTGCCACCCTCATTGTTTATAATTAATGTAGACCTCTGTGTGTTTCTTTGGTACTGAACGGCTGTGGGGTCGGGCAGGACAGAAACCTCTGTCAACACCCTCATGGCAGCAGCGCAGTGGAATGCCCAGCTAGTTAAGAAGAAACAAGAGAAAAATTTCAATAAAAGATCATCTGACAAAAAAAATTAAAAACCTAGAGAGAACATAGATCTTAACTCCTGACTTCATTTAAGAAAAATGAAACCTGACAGACAAATTTATATTACTTTGCTGAAACCTGCACCGTTTATATTTTTTTTCCTGTACTCTGGAGCTGTACAAACTCTCGTAAGGAGAGCAGGCCATATGGAAGCCCCTTTTGGATTCGGAGTCAGAGGAATTTGGTTAGAATCCTGTTACTGTGGGCATCTGAAGGGTCAGGTTACTTTACCTCTAGGTGGTTCACAATTAAAGTATTTTCTGGAAAAACAACCTTTGATGGTAAAGGGAGGAGCTGGTGTCAAGTGGGTGTGAGAGCTGTGCACCCCATCCCTCAGATCTCTGAGCGGGAACTTTTTCCCACACACCCTCCATTGTTTTATTTAGGAGGGACCATGTGCTGAAGGGTATTCTGGGAGAGTTTGGGGTGGGAACTGGGAAGGGGCTCTAAAGGTACAGTTTGTTCCCTAAAGACACACAGAACAATCCTACATGCAGAAGGCAGAAGGCAGGCGTCTCTGCAGGATGTTGGAGATCTCTGCCCGGAACACTGCAGCTAAGGCATTGGGGTGCAAACCTAAGAGACTGAGTGAGCATTAGTGGCTCTCACTCTGCAGAAGGGAAGAGGCAGGCTCCTGCTTTGCTCACTTATGTCTGTCAAGCCTCAAACTGCCTAGTGACATGGCAGGCCAAGTGGGCTGTGTCCTTCAGGGAGGGTTGGCAGGTGTCACACATGAGTCTTTGCCTGGCGTGAGTCTCTTCTGTGGTCTGTGGCTTGCCTACAGCCATCTGCTTTATCAGATCATTGAGTGGCTTCTGGGGTCTGTGTTTCTTTTTCACAGGCTGCTGTCTACCTCACATCTGGGAGTGGTGGGGCTGGAGAGCTGCTGGAGACTCACTTCTGTCCTCAGGCTCCGGGGCTGACCACAACATCCTTCACTCTGGCTTTGATCTGCTCAGGTTCTGCTGTGATGACTGATGTCTACTTAGTTAAGGGCAAATGTCAACCAGTCTGTAAGATGCCAGTGATGGGGCCAAGACTCAGAGGGGAGGGTGGGACCCACTTCACAGTAGTCACTGATCTGTAAGATCATGGCAAGTGAAGAAGTCCTTGCATTCATTTTACAATCAGGGGCAAAATAAATGTTGGAATACATTCCTACTTTAAAAAGTCCCACAATTGCTAGCAGCTGTGTAACCTCAGTCAGGCTATGGAGTTTTCCATGTATATTCTGACCTGGAAAACATGGGGTGATTAATAATAGCTAATCTTAAAGGACAAGACTCATGCACGTTGGGGTTCCGCTCTTAGGTACAGTTTGTCTTCACTGTCAATTGGAATCACCGAGGAGACACACTTCAGGGTGTGTCTCTGAGGCTGTTTCCAGAGAGGTTTAACTGAGGCAAGAAGACCTCTGAACATGGGCAGCAGCATCTCTTAGGCTGGGGTCCCAGACTGAATTAAAAGGAGAGTGAGCTGAGCCCCTATTTGACTCTGTACTGGCTGGTTTTGTGTGTCAACTTGACACGAAGGAGCCTCAGTTGAGGAAATGCCTCCATGAGATCCAGCTGTAAGGCATTTTCTCATTTAGTGATCAATGGGGCAGGGCCCAGTCCACGGTGGGTGGTGCCATCCCTGGGCTGTTGGTCCTGGGTTCTATAAAAAAGGTGGGCTGAGCAAGCCATGGGAAGCAAGCCAGTGAGTACCTCTTCTCCATGGCCTCTGCATCAGCTCTGCCTCCGAGATCCTGCCCTGTTGGAGTTCCTGTCCTGACTTCCTTCAGTGGTAAACAGCAATGCCCAAGGGAAACCCTAATAAACCCTTTCCTCCTCAACTTGTTTTTTGTTCATGCCATTTTTATCACAGCCATAGAAACCCTAACTAAGACAGACTCTCTGTTTCCTCACTGCCGATGAGATGTGGCCTATTTGTCATCTGCTGCTCCCTGCCGTGACAGTGGCTGCCTGGGCTAGGCCACTGCAGAGTGCTGACCTGTTCGTGTGTGTGTGTGTGTGTGTGTGTGTGTGTGTGTGTGTGTGTGTGTGTGTGTGTATGTGTGTGTGCAGGAGGTCCCCTGGGGTTTCCCTGTTTCCAAAAAAAAAAAATGTTTGGACACATCTGCCTCAGCTCTTCAGGGAACACACAATTCAAATTTAGAACATCAGGTCTTCCCTTGGCAATTCCTGTACACCTGGCCCTGTTGGAGGATGGAGGCAGGCAAATGAAGAAGACCTCACTCACACCCGGCACTTCCCAGCACTCTAGCCCTGGGGTTAGATGCCTGTGTATCTGATACCTACCCCACTCACGCCGTTAGCTTTTGATGTATCTTCATGCAGCAAACACAACAGGTACTTCTAATGAAGTTTGTTCCAAGACGAGAAATAAGAATGGATATAGAAAATTCAGGAGCTCATCGAGAATCCCTCCCCCACTTTTTGGCCAGAGAAGATGATTCTCTCTCTCCCTATCACACTTGATTTTGAGTCTGCTACAGTTTGGATGTGGTATATGTTGATGGCCTGGTTTTCAGTTGATTCTAATTGGACCACAAGGCCTCACACCTAGTCAGTGGAACGAGTCACTGCTGGTTCATAATTTGACGCCAAATATAATAGGAAGTGGGGCTTAGTCATGTGAGAGAGTCACTGGGGACAATCACCTAGAAAGACATACCTTGTTTTTTTCTCTTCCCCCCATTCCTCCTTTTCTCCCTTTATCTATCCATCTGCTCCCCTCTCCCCCATGCCCTAGCCACAACGAGGTACACAGTTCCTTTCTCTCTCTTCAGGCTCCAAAGATTGGAAGCAAATAACCATGAACTGAGCTTCTGAAAGCATGAGTCTAACAGATCTTTCTCCTTCTGAGCTCTTTCTCTTGGGCACTTGAGGCAGCAGCGAGGAGCTGCCTCAAGGTGCAGCGCTGATCACCTCACCAACCTCTCCATCAAAGATGTTTCTTCCGCAAACCAAATGGCTCATGGCAATGCAAATGAGTGCCAAGCCACATCTTTCCCCTTGCAATTCTGTATTCTCTGCCAATGAATACCCAAGGGTACCAAAAGTGAGGATAAATTTTAGAACTATCATTGATGCTACCAAGAAAATGGATGATGAATTTTCATTGACTTGACTGGGTAGAGAATCACCATGGAAACATACCTCTGGGTGTATATCTGTGAGGGGAGGACCCACCCTGACTGTGGCAGTCAAAGTTAAACAAGGATGTTTAAAGTCACACCCAAGTCAGGAGGCAACACAGAACATGACTGCTATGATTTTAGGGGGAACTGTAGGCTCCGTGACCTGATGAAGGTTGATCTCCTCTTTCCTCACCAGAGCACCAAGGCACTGCTGACTGTGGATGCCAGCATAACCACAGCTAGGAAACTGTTCACCTGAGAGTTTAAATATTATGAGAATTACATTAGGGTCATTCATAGCACAGCAAAAATGACATTGCCAACTAATGTTTGGGCAAATTTCATTGAAAATATAAAAGTGGATGAAATATCACAATGGTAAGAGTATATAAGAACTTAGAAAAATGGAATATTTGTATGGCTCACTATTCAGAGTTTCAGTTTTGTAAATCAATACTGGGCGTTTTAACTTTTTTGTATTTGAGTGTGTGACCTATATTTATGTACTACATGTGTGCCTGGTGGCCTCTGGGGTCAGAATAAGACATCAGATCTCCTAAGACTGGAGTTACAGGTTGTGAGCTGCCATCTACAATGCTGGGAACTAAACCCAGATCCTCTGCAGGAGCAGCAAGTACTCTTAATCACTGAGCCATCTCTCCAGCCTCTCCAGCCCCAACAATTAATGCTAGTTTTGTAGAAATACATAGCACCAGCAATTAATATAATAATAAACTACCCCAGGCTTTTACCTCCTCTCTCATTTTCTTTACAATCACTCACAGAGGTTTGGAGCTTTCACTGGCAAGCCAGTGTGAACTAGGAACAGAGCATTTGACAACACAACAAAATATCACCAAGGTAAATCCCCTGGGTTCTTTCTGCTGCTTTGAGCTCACAGACACCTGAGCCCCCAGAGCACAAGGCAGAGGATAAAACACAGCTTCTGTCTTTGCTGGGTTCGCTTTCTGCGATAAAACGCCATGACCAACAGAAACACGGGGGGGGGGGTATTGTACCTCACAGATTCCAGCTCCTCCCTGAGGGAAGTCAGGGCTGGACCACAAACCCGACATGAAGCAGGGACTGAAGCAGAGGTCATGGAGGTGTACTGTGGAGGGGCGCTGCTTACTGATTTGTTCCTGTGGCTTACTCAGCTTGCTTCATTATGCACCCCAGAACCCCTTCCCAGCTGTGGTATCACCTACAATGGGCTAAAACTTCCCACATCAATCGTTAGTCAAGAAAATTCACCTCAGGCTTGCCCACAGGACAGTCTGGCAGGAACATCTTCTTAGTTGGGGTTTACTCTGTAGCTTGTGTCAAGTTGACAAAAAACTAGACAGAACAGCTACTTCCTCAACATATTGATGCTCACAGAAAATATTAAACTGATTCAAAGCTACTCTGAAGGATATAGTTACATTCAAGAATAGAAGGTATCTTGGGGGCTCAATCCATTGCTCTGATGTGATTGTGGGTCTCTGTCTCTATCTCCATCCATCGGATGAAATTTCTCCCACCTCTATCCCCGCCCCTGGCTTCCAACTTTTGCTTGATGATCCTGTTTGCTTCCAATTTCCAGGAGGTTCTGTGTATGCTTTCCTTGGGTTCACCTAGGTATTCAGCTTCTCTGGGC
>PVIU01023841.1:0-26630 GCA_004026605.1 Ondatra zibethicus | reverse complement strand
ACCCTGCCCCCACCTCCATGCTTCCAATTTTTGCCTGGCAATCTTGTTTGCTTCCAATTTCCAGGAGGATCTATATATGTTTTTGTTTGGGTTCACCTTATTACTTAGGTTCTCTAGGATCACAAACTATAGGCTTAATGTCCCTTGTTTATGGCTAGAATCGACTAATGAGTGAGTACATACCATATTCATCTTTTTGGGTCTGGGTTATCTCATTCAGGATAGTGTGTTCTATTTCCATCCATTTGCTCTTCTTGGAAGGTCTGGTACAATTCTGCACTAAAACAATCTTTTGTTGTTGGCTTTTGTTGGTTGGGAGGTTTTTGATGACAGCTTCTATTTCCTCGCGACTTATAGGTCTATTTAAATTGTTCACCTGGTCTTGATTTAATTTCAGTATATGGTATTTATCTAAAAAAACTGTTCATTTCTTTTACATTTTCCAATTTTGTGGCATACAGGCTTTTGTAGTAAGACCTAATGATTCTCTGAATTTCCTTAGTGTCTGTTGTTATGTTCCCCTTTTCATTTCTGATCTTGTTAATTTGAGTGTTCTCTCTCTGCCTTTTGATTAGTTTGGATAGGGGTTTGTCGATCTTGTTGATTTTCTCAAGGAACCAGCTCTTTGTTTCATTGATTCTTTGGATTCTTTTCTGTGTCTATTTTGTTGATTTCAGCCCTCAGTTTGATTATTTCCAGTCTTCTACTCCTCCTGGGTGAGTCTGCTTCTTTTTTTTTTCTAGAGCTTTCAGGTGTGCTGTTAAGTCACTAATGTGTGCTTTCTCCGTTTTCTTTATGTGGGCACTAAGTGCTATGAACTTTCCTCTTAGCACTGCTTTCATAGTGTCCCATAGGTTGGGGTATGTTGTGTCTTTATTTTCGTTGAATTCAAGGAAGACTTTAATTTCTTTCTTTATTTCTTCCTTGACCCAGGGGTGGTTCAGTAGTTGACTGTTCAGCTTCTATTAGTTTGTAGGCTTGCTGGGGGTGGAACTGTTGTTAAATTCTAGCTTTACTCCATGGTGATCCGATAAGACGCAGGTGGTTATTCCAATTTTTTTTGTATTTGTGGATGTTTGCTTTGTTACCGAGTATGTGATCAATTTTCGAGAAGGTTCCATGAGATGCTAAGAAGAAGGTATATTCTTCCTGTTTGGGTGGAATGTCCTATAGATGTCTATTAAGTCCATTTGATTCATTACATCTGTTAGTTCTCTTATTTCTCTGTTAAATTTCTGTCTGGTTGACCTGTCCATTGTTGAGAGAGGAATGTTGAAATCTCCTACTATTATTGTGTGGGGTTTGATGTGTGTTTACTTTCTAGTAAAGTTTCTTTTACATATGTTGGTGCTTTTATATTAGGGGCATAGATATTCAGGATTGAGACTTCATCCTGATTGATTATTCCTGTTATAAGTATAAAGTGTCCTTTTCCATCTCTTCTGACTGATTTTAGTTTGAAATCAATTTTGTTAGATATTAGGATAGCCATACCTGCTTGTTTCTTAGGTCCGTTTGCTTGGAAAACCTTTTTCCAACCCTTTATTCTGAGGTAGTGTCTTTCTTTGAGGTTGAGGTGTGTTTCTTGTATACAGCAGAATGTTGGGTCCTGTTTTTGTATCCATTCTCTTCACCTGTGCCTTGTTATAGGTGAATTGAGTCCACTGATACTAAGCAATATTAATGACCAGTGGTTGTTAACTCCGGTTATTTTTTTATGGTAGTGTTTGTGTGTTTCCCTTCTTTGAGTTGTGTTGGTGGAGGGTTGTCAGATATCTGTGCTATTGTGGGTATTGTTGGTTTCCTTAGGTTGAGGTTTTCCTTCTAGTACTTTCTGTATGGCTGCTTTTGTGGCTATGTATTGTTTAAATCTGTTTTTGTCATGGAATATCTTGTTTTCTCCATTAATGGTGAAAGAAAGCTTTGCTGGGTATAGTAGTCTGAGCTTGCATCCGAGGTCCCTTAGTGTCTGCAGGACATCTATCCAAGACCTTCTGGCTTTTATGGTTTCCATAAAGAAGTCAGGTGTAATTCTGAGAGTTTACCTATATATGTTACTTGACCTTTTTCCTTTGCAGCTCTTAATATTCTTTCTTTATTCTGTATGTTTTGTGTTTTGATTATTATATGGTGAGGGGATATTTTTGGGGTCCAGTCTATTTGGTGTTCTGTAAGCTTCTTGTACCTTCATAGGAATATCCTTCTTTAGGTTGGGAAAGTTTTCTTCTATAATTTTGTTGAATATATTTTCTGGGCCTTTGAGCTGGAAAACTTCTCCTTCTTCTACCCCTATTATTCTTAGGTTTGGTGTTTTCATGGTGTCCCAGATTTCCTGGAAGTTTTGTGTTAAGAATTTGTTGGATTTGCTGTTTTCTTTGATCAATGAGTCTATTTCCTCTATTGTTTCCTCAGCGTCTGAGATTCTTTCTTCTATCTCTTGTATTCTGTTGGTTATACTTGTCTCTGTAGTTCCTGTTCATTTGCCCAGATTTTTCATATCCAGCCATCTCTCGGTTTGTGTTTCCTTCCTTACCTCCATTTCGGTTTTCAAGGCTTGAACTGTATCCTTTACCTGTTTGATTGTTTTTTCTTGGTTTTCTTTGGTATCTTTGAGGGATTTATTAATTTCTTCTAGCCTTTTGTTTGTCTTCTCTTCCATTTCTTTAAGGGAGTTTTTCACATCCTGTTTAAGGGTCTCTATCATTTTCATTATATTATGTTTAAAGTCAATTTCTTCTACTTCTTCTGGATTAGGGTGTTCAAGTCTTCCTGTTGCATGTTCACTGGATTCTGGTGTTATCGTATTGCTTTTCAGGTTGTTGGAGGAATTCTTGCATTGGCGCCTTCCCATCTCTTACTTCACAAGAGGCCAGTAGAGTCTTAGCATCTTGCTCCAATCTTTGCTATGGCTGACTGTGTACTTGGGAGTTTTTCTTGGTCTGCCCTCAGCACTGGAGCTGGCTCTCAGATCCTCTCTGCCCTGAAGCAGGGTGAGTTGGGGGATCCAAGGACCTTGCAGATGAAAAGGGGTGCTTGGGGGCAGGCTGGAATGTGCTAAAGAGAGCCAGCACCCGGAAACACACTGCTGGATGGCCAAAAAAGCTTAGGGAGTTGGATGGGGCCTGTGCTCAGTTCCCCAGGACTGTCTAGCCACAGGGCCACTCACTCGCCTGTCTGGAGCCTCTCAGCACAGGAGCAGGGACCTCTTGCATGGCTCCAAGGACCTCTCAGACAAAATGTGTTTTCTCCTTTTAGAATTCCATTTTGTTTGCATGTTTGTTTTCTAAAGAGATGGAGAAAGAAAGAGCATGGAGTTGAGGAAGAACTGGGAGAAATTAAGGAAGGGAAACCATGATCAGAATATATTATTTGAAAAAAATAACAAAAAGATGTCCTAATTTTAAGTCTTTAGATTTCTGTGTTTAACCTGAAACACTTATAGAAGCCAAAAAATCTAGAAAATAATAATTTGGGTTTCCTGGAGGGAGAGGGGATAGGATAGTAAAGGTGTTATTGAAACAGAAAGACTGACTACTCAGAGGTGGAGTTTGAGAAAAGTAGAGGAAGGGAGATGGGCGGAGGAGGGACCAGAGAAGGTTAATCAAAACAAAGCATGTCAGAAAAGCCCTAGGTAGAACTACTACTTTGTAAGACAACTAAAAATGATGAGAATTAGAAGGGCAGATAGTGTGAGGACATAGTGCAACTACCAAACTGGGCCACTCCTTGGTAGAAAAAAAATAGTTTATTGAGAATCAAACTGCTAAGGAGGCTATCTTTTCAGGGTGGCAGAGAAGCAAGAGAACTTTTTTTTTATAACAACAGGATTGAAGGTCTTTTAATACAGTCTGTTCCTATTCGTTCCGAACTAGATGCATGTGCCTGAAGTAGTGACCTTTAGGGGCAGATTAAGGGGGGGTCTTAGTAAACAGAACTCCGACTAACTTACAAGTTTCCTGTGGAATGCTGAATTTAGGCTTCTATTTACCAAATACAATCCTTCTATTTACCTGATCAGAGTCCTTCTATTTACAATATTATCACCAGCACTGCCATTGGGGGGAGTCACTTTGGATCTAACAATTATGAAAGACTGAATTTAGGAGTTACCAAACCTAAATCCCAGTTCTGGGAATGAGTTGGACAAGGAGGCACCAGAGGCCTTAAAAAGATACAGGCTCTTGCCATCTCCCATGGCTGCCCCCCTAGAACTAGTTGATAAGATTAATTATTACTAAAGATATTACATAACTTGTATGTAAGATACAGGGAGATTGAACTGAAACTGAGATGGAAACTCTCTTTCTGCTGTTCAGCTGTCTTGGTGTTGTACATTGCAATGCATACTGTTAGGGGAGAAAAATACCTCCACGGACATACCCACACGAGAACCCTATTAACTATAATACTGATGTTTCAGACACAACATTCTCACTGGTGCCACAGTGGAATGACATTTAAAGGGCCAACCAAATGCTCTCTGATTAGTTCAGAGTCCTGCCACACAACAGAGAATCCATGCCTATTACTCTATACCTTACTAAAAATCCATAACTGAGAAATCTTAGCCATTAAGAAGAGAGGACCTTACTATTGATGGTTAGCTAAGTTAACATAGAACTAAGCTGTCTTCTAAATATTTATTCTTACACCCATAGGTTAAATGTTACTCGCAGTTTTGTCTTATTCAAATGATCTTTGCAATGAAAGGAGGCAAAAATGAAGTTGAATGGC
The DNA here is from genome assembly GCA_004026605.1 of Ondatra zibethicus. Taxonomy (NCBI): domain Eukaryota; kingdom Metazoa; phylum Chordata; class Mammalia; order Rodentia; family Cricetidae; genus Ondatra; species Ondatra zibethicus. The sequence goes on along the minus strand of PVIU01023841.1, from coordinate 21,896 downwards.
TGTTTTGGGGAGGGTTGCCTGTTCGTCCCAGCCACCCAGCCACGAAATAACCACTCAGAAAACCATATTACTTGCAATACTGTTTGGCAATAGCTTAAGCATATTTCTGGCTAACTCATATCCTAAATTAACCCATCTCTATTATTCTGTATATCACCACGTGGTTGTGCCTTACCAGTTAAAGTTCCCAGCATCTGTTTTAGGCAGCGGATCCATGGCTTTTCTCTGACTCCATCCTTCTTTCTCCCAGCATTCAGCCTAGCTTTCCCTGCCTACCTAAGTTCTGCCTTGCTATAGGCCCAAAGCAGTTTTTTTTTATTCATTAATGGTAATTACAGCACACAGAGGGGACTCCTACATCAAAAGGATTCCCAAGACACTGAGAATATATAATGAGTGAGTGTTCAGGCATAAACAAATCATTAATACCACTCTCTCTAAGCTTCAAAGAACAACATGGAAGATGGGTTGAGAGAATAATTGGGTGGTTCTCCACATTGCTCAGGGAAGCTTTATTTTCAGTGAGAAGCGGGTAATGCAGAGGTTCATTACTTGTTAAAGTGAGGAGATTAAGTCAAGGTGAGTAAACCAATGAAGCCACATATAGACCAAGCATTACAGACTATTGCAAAGAGTTCTGGCTACTCTCCAGAAATTGACAGCAAGATAATGTTGCCAAAGGCATCACATTCTTAAATCACAGAACATGGAGACAAATTGGCACTCACCTGAAAGCTTTATCCTTATGGGCTAGCAGTCATGATGCTGGAAGACACTACACATGCTTCCAGAGGAGAAAAATAAGTTGCAATCTTGTCCAACTGAGTACCCTGAAAGATTCAAAAGTGATTGGCCCGATAAAACAGTGAAATAGCACTATAAATGTTATGGGAGTAACCAATCACTTTGTGATTATATCAAAGGTCTGCTCCATGAGATTGAACTCATACCTGGCACTGTTAGAGGGATAAAAATCTGTCTTTAGATAGATCATAGACACTAGGGGAAAACCTCATACCATTATTCCATTAAATGGACATAGTGTTAAAATAACTACCAATGATTTATTGCTATAACTATGGATCAGAACATCTTTCAGCCCTTATCAGAGAAAAATCTCATTGCATTCGTTGGCAAGTGACACAGAGACTGCCTTCCAAGTAGTTAGTTCTGAGAGAAAAGAAGACTAGCGAATGCCCAGTCCTAAAGAAAACATTGATATCACAACCTTCTAAAGGCAGGGATCTTTGTGGAAGATAGGGCCTAAAGTCTGTAAGAGTCAACGATTGGGGATAACCTCAAGAAGATAGTGTTTTGCAAACACAACAGGGAAGATGAACATATGAACTCATAGAGATTATGACATGTACAAAACCTATGCAATTTCAAGCTGGACAAAATCCCAGAATGGAGGGTAGAAGGTGGGCTTGTAATCCCGCCACTAGCTAAGCAGCTATTTGTCCTTCATAGCTGCCGGGAGAGGGAGAGTTGAGGGTTCTTTTTTTTTGCTGCTGTTGTTTGTTTGTTTAATTATGTGATCCCTGGTAGGCTGAGCAAACAGCAGAGCAGGCCACAATCTCAAATTTAGCTGAATAAAATAAACCGGACTCTGATGGGGAAAAGAAGTGAAAAAAAAGTAATCTCAAAGTTGGGAGGAAAGGAACGGGAGGGTTGAGAACACAGTAAAGAGAGGCGTTGATTGCGGGGACATGTTCAAAGCACTTGTACAAAATTCTCGAAGAATTAATAAAATTGTTTACAAAGGAATGTGAATGGGAGTATGTTGTGTGGCTGTGCAATAATGTATCCAGAAGACAGGGCATATTAAATGAAAATCTGTTTCAGGAACATGATACCTGACAAAAGTTTATTAGTCAAGGAGGCCACAGAGGTCTCCACAATTGAATTTGCTATATTTCCCACTATAATTAGATGGCAAGATCCTTTTCCTAATGTCACTATACAGTTTATTTTAAAAACATAAATAAATCAATCTTGAACTGACCAAGAAAAGTTCCTCTCAGCTAACTAGGTTTTATAGTGCCAAAAGGTAGTATGCCGGCTGCTAGGGTAGAAAAGACATCTATGGTCTTTCCAAGAACTAGATTTTGCATGCTATAATACTAACCTGCCAGTTAAGGTGTGTGCACTGTTGCTATAGTGGCATGAATATTATGGGAATTACCAACCATGTTTTGAATGCACCTGAAGCCTACTTTACAACAGTGAATTCTTGCCTTGTAGTTGTAAACCTGGTCAAAAGCCCATGACTGAAGAGTTCATAGTCCCTAGGGGAGAACTTACTGTTATGGTTTAAATATAAAGTGTCTCCCATTGGTTCATATGTTTCAACACATTGTCCCCAGGTGGTGGCATTATTTGTCAAAGTTCTAAAACTATTGGGAAATAGAGTTCTGATGGAGGAAGTATGTCATTGGAGGTTAGCTATTTTTTATAATCTGGTTCCCCACTTCTTGTTCGATCTGTCCCCTGTGGGCTGAGGATGTGTTCAAACAGCTTCCTGTTACTGCTGCTATGCCTTTGCCCTCATAATTGACCCCACTCTTCTGAAACTGTAAGCTCTCAAAGTAACTCCTTCTCCCCTAAACTGATTTTGTTTGGTATTTTATCACAGCAACAGAAAAGAAACTAATATACTGCTATTGTTATTTTGCTAAATGATCATGTTGACAAACTGCCTTATAAATATTTATGTTTATGCCATAGATATGTACTCCTTTCAGCATTCTGAGAAAAATAGTTTTGCAGTTGGCATCAGCTACTGCAGACACACATAAATGGTCAAAGTGGTGAGAGTAAGTGACTGACTGGAAGTGCTTAGTCAGAAATGGAAACATTGTGGAAGAAACAATGGGAGAATGTGGGAATGTCCTGTTGTACATTCATCATTGTACAGCTACTGCATTCATGAACTCACTGTAGCTGTGATTCATTGCCCAAGATATGCTCAAGATTTAGCCTGTAAAAATTCTAGTATATATAGGTGTGGTGCTCATGAAGTCCCACTCTTAGATGAGGAGATATTGGAAGTTGATGATAGGTGAGGGAGAGAGAGTCTTTGTCTTCTTTAGGGATGCTGCTATTGGTAGGTTGTCAATATTGCAGTAGGGAAACCCGTCACACATGTCCACATGGCCAACACCAAACAGGTTTAGTATGGTATAAAAAAGAGTTGTCATGAACTTTGGAAGAAGATGTAGGGGGACTTTGGAATTAAGAGGGGGAAATAGGGGTTGTATATGATCACAATGCATTGTACACATGTATGCAATTCATAAGAATAAAATATGGTTTAAAAAATCAGATATCAATGTGGATAGGGGAAATCCCCTAAAAAGGGAGATTGTTATCAAGATACAAAAAGAATATTAAATAGGCTGGACCAGAAGAGAAAGTCCACTTGGCACATAATAATCAAAGTCCTAAATGGTCCAAACAAAGAAATTATGTTAAAAGTTGCAAGGAAAAATGATCATGGAACATATAAAGGTAGACATATTTTTTGAGACAGGGTCTCATGTAGTCCAACCTGGACTTAAATCTCGTTTTTTAAATTTTCATTTTTATTGAGCTATACATTTTTCTCTGCTCCCCACCCTTTCTTCTACCTCCCATTCTTATTGTTTTTATTGAGCTATATACTTTCTCCACTCTCCTTCCTTCTTTCCTCTCCCCTTCTACCTTCCCCCATGACACCATGCTCCCAATTTACTCAGGAGATCTTGTCTTTTCGCCCTCCTATGTAGATCCATGCATGTCTCACTTAGGGTCCTCTTTGTTGTCTAGGTTCTCTAGGGTTGTGGTCTGTAGGTTGATTTTTCTTTGCTGTATGTCTAGAAGTCACTTATGAGTGAGTACATATTATATTTGTCTTTCTGGGTCTGAGTTACCTTACTCAATATGGTTCTTTTTCTAGATCCATCCATTTGTCTGAAAATTTCAAGATGTCATTATTTTTTACTACTGTGTAGTACTCCATTGTGTAAATGTACCACATTTTCTTTATACATTCTTTGGTTGAGGGGGATCTAGGTTGTTTCCAGGTTCTGGCTATTACAAATAATGTAGAAAATTAGGAAAAAATCTACCTCAAGACCCAGCAATAACACTGTTGGGTATATACCCAAAGGATGCTCAATTGTACCACAAGGACATGTGCTCCACTCTGTTCATGGTAGACATATAAAAAGAACACCTGACTTCTCAGTGGAGATCCTAAAAAACAGAAAGGCCTTGGCAGATGTTCTACAAATTAAAAGAAACCACAGATACAAGCCCAGACTACTATACACAGAAAAACTTTCAGTTACTATAGACAGAGAAAATGAGATATTCCATGACAAAACAAAATTTAAGCAAAATATAGCTACAAATCTAGTTCTACAGAGAGACCTAGAAGAAAAGCTGCAAACCTGAAGAGGTTAACCACACCCCAGAAAACACAAGGAATAAATTGTTAAGTTTAGTGCTAGGGTTATGGTAGGCAGTAGGCTTACATTAAGATTGGTTAGTGTTAGGGTTATGCTTGAATGTGTATATATACACACACACACAAGTATACAGCCTCATGAGTACATTTAGTATTGCCAGTATGAACATGTTTCTAAGGGTGACCAACTGGGATTAGATAACCTATATATCTCTGGAAAATCTCAGGCACATTACAATAACATAATAACAGGAATCAATAAATACTTTTCATTGCTGTCTTTTAACATCCATGGTCTCAATTCCGCAATAAAAAAATACTTAGACTAATAGAATGGATGCAAAACCAGAATCCATTTTTACTGCATCCAAAAAAATCACATTTTAACACTAAGGATAGATTTCAACTCAGGGTATAAGAATGAAAATTGGGAATATAAGCAAATGGACTTAGCAGCACACCTAAAATCTCTAGTACAAAAAGAAGAAATCATGCTCAAAGGAGTAGAGAACAAGAAATAATCAAACTAAAGACTTAAATCAATAAAATAGAAATATAACAACATTATAACCATTATAATATAATGAAAATTGGAATTCTAAGCAAATGGATAGTAACAACAAAAATAATACAAAGAATCAATGAAGCAAAGAGTAAGTTCTTTGAGAAGATCAGTAAGGTTGAAAAACCCTTATCCAAATTAACTAAAAGGTAGAGAGAGAATATCCAAATTACAAAATTAAAAATGAAAAGGGGGATATAACAAGACACCGAGGAAATCCAGAGAATAGTAAGGATATACTACAAAAGCCTGTTGTCTTAGTCACCGCTCTATTGCTGTGAAGAAAACCATGACCAAAGCAACTCTTATAAAACAAAGCATTTAATTGAGGATTGCTTAAAGTTTCAGAGTCTATTTTCATCAGGCAGACATGGTACTGGAGAAGTAGCTGAGAGTTCTACATCCTTATCTACAGGCAGCAACAAAGTGGGCCTGGTTCGACTTTTAAAACCTTATAGCCCACCCCCAGTGACACATTTCCTCTAAAAGGCCAAACATACTCCAGCAAGGACATACCTCCTAATCTTCCTCAAATAGTGCTCCCTGATGACATAGCATTCAAATATATGAGTCTATGGCTGCAATTCTTATTCATACTAACACATATATACTCTACCAAATTGGAAAATCTAAAATAAATGAATGATTTTATTGATACAGTCCACTTACCAAAGTTAAATCATCTTCAGATAAGCAATATAAACAGACCAATAACCCAGAGTGAAATAAAAGCAGTCATTCAAAGTCTCCCAACTAAAAAAGCCAGAACCAGAACTAGTTTTAAAACTAAAAAGTTTTAGCAAATAATTCTACAAGACCTTCAATAAAGAGTTGATATGATTTGTGTTTTAATAAGTAAAGCTTGCCTGGAGATCAGAGGGCAAAGCAACCATACTAGTCAGCCATACAAACTAGGGATTAGTGGAACACACCTTTAAACCCAGGACTTTGAAGACAGAGGCAGATGGATCTCTGTTAGGTCAAGGTCACCCTGGATTACACAAAATTGGATTTGTCTAAAAGAAAAACAGAGCTCACACAAAGATGATCCCAGCACTTGGGATCATACGCCTTTAATCCCAGCACTAGGGAGGTGGAGACAGGATCAATATAGCTGGAATATGAAGGGGAAGAGACAGGAACTCAGGTTAGTGTGGAGATTGAGGATGCATGTTGACAGGATCTTGCCCCTCAGTCTGAAGATTTGGTAGAGCTAAAAAGTTTCTCTAATGGTTTGCTGCTTTGCTTTTTTGGATAGTCAGGTTGAACCCCAATATCTGTCTCTGGGTTTTTATCATCTGTGTTATGAGTTGATACCAACACTCCTCAAAATATTTCACAAACTATAAATGGAATGAATATTGCTCAGTTTGTTTTATGAGGCCACAGTTACCCTGACACCCAAACTACATGAAACCCAACAAAGAAAGACAGTTACAGACCACATTCCCTTATGACATAGATGCAAAAACTCTCAGTAACATACAAATCAAATCCAAGAACACACCAAAAAGATTATCCACTATGATCAATTAAGCTTTAACCCAGAGATGCAGGGATGTTCAACATAGGTAAATCAATAAGTGTAGCAAACTGAAAAACAAATCCACATGATCATCTCATTAGGTACAGAAAAGACCTTTGAAAAATTCCAACATGATTTTATGATAAAAGTCCTGGAGAGATTAGAGATACAAGGGGCATACCTCAACACAATAAAGGCAATTTGCAGCAAGTCCATAGCCAGCCTCAACTTAAATGGAGAAAAACTCAAAATAATTCCACTAAAATCAGGAACAAGACAAGATTATCACTCTCTCTATACCTATTCAATATATTACTTGAAGTTCTAACTAGCGCAACAAGAAGGAGATCAAAGGGATACAAATTGGAAAAGGAGGAGTCAAAGTATTTTTATTTCCAGATGATATAGTATATATCAATGACCAAAAAATTATACCAGAGAATTTTTACAGCTAAAAAGCACTTTCATCAAAGTAGCTGGATACAAAATTAACTCCCCCAAATCAGTAGTCTTCCTATATACAAATGATAAACAGACTGAAGTAGTCTTCCTATATACAAATGACAAACAGACAGTTTTTCCATAGCCTCAAATATTATAAAATATCTACAGTAACTCTAACCAAGCAAGTGAAAGACTTGTATGATAAAAACATTAAGATATTGAAGAAAGAACTTGAAGATAGAAAAATCTCTCATGCTCATGGATATGTAGGTTTAGTATAATAAAAGGGACCATAATACCAAAAGTAGTCTTCAGATTCAGTGCAATCCTTCCCCACAATTCTTCACAGATCTTGAAAGGACAATTTTTGGCTTCCTACACACACACACACACACACACACACACACACACACACCAGGATAGCTCAAACAATTCTGAATAATAAAAACTGTTGGAGGTATCACCATCCCCAATTTAAACCCGATTTAAAGCTGTAGTACAGAGCTAAGTAATAAAAGAGCATGGTACTGGCACAGAAACAGACTCAGTAACCAATGGAATCAAATTGAAGATCCAGATGTAATTCAAACCCCAATCGAGACCTGATTCTTGATAAAGGAACCAGAAATACACACTGGAAAAGAGACAGCCTCTTCAACAAATGATGCTAGTCAAACTGGATGTCTGCATGTGGAAGAATTCAAACAGATCCATACTAATCAGGCTGTACAAGACTCCACTACAAATAAACAAAATAACTCAACGTAAAGCCATATAAACTGAACCTGATATAAGTGAAAGTGGGGAATAACCTTGAATGCATTGGCACAAGAGATAGTTTCTTTTTCTTTTTTTTTTTTTAACACAGAACACCATTAGCACAGACACTAAGACCAACAATTAGTTAATAGTATCTCATGAAACTCAAAAGTTTCTGCATAACAAAGGACACCATTATTTAGACAAAGTGGAAATGCACTCAATGGGAAAAAAGTTTTTGTTTTTTTTTTCCAATCACACATTTGATAGAGGGCTAATATCCAAAATATATAAAGAACTCAAGAAATTGGATATCAGGAAAACAAGTAACCCAATTGCATGGGATTGATGTAGGCTCTCTGCACATATGTTACATTTGCTGGATCTTCTTTTGTGGATCCTATCAGTGGGAGCAGGGGCTGTCTTTGACTCTGTTACCTTCTTTTGGGACCCTTTCCTCCTAGTACCTTTATACTTTGCTGGTTTCTGTGGTTACTCTGTGCTACTCATATCTGAGGATCCGGAGCTAGGAACCCAATGAGAGATAACACAAATCATTTGTCTTTCTGGGTCTGGGTAACCTTGCTCCATCTAATCTTTCCTAGTTCTATATTACCTGAAAATTACATTATTTCATTTTTCTTTACAGCTGAATGGTATTCCATTGTGTATACGTAGTATATTTTATTAGCCATTTATCTGTTGAATGACATGTAGCTTGTTTCCATTTCCTGGATACTGTGAACAGGACCATAATGAACACTGCTCAATAGTATCTGTTGAGTAGGATGTCACAATACTAACTTTTAAAATAAATGGAGTTTTCTAAAATATACACAGAAATGCTTTTGAAGTCATCCTCCCTGCATTTCCTTATTCTTTTTTGAAAGGATAACTATAAACTACTTACATTCTCCATTCTTGCCAATTTCTTGTTCTTCTCTTGTTTGCCTATTTATTTTCTTTGTTTGGGTTTTTTGTTGGCATTGTTTTGTTTTGGTTTATCAGCCTATCTTTTCACTAGTGTCAATTATGTTGCTGTTTACTAGGGATCTATTCTGAAGAGTTTCTCTATGGTTCTGGCTAAACATGTGCTTTGTGAAAGTGAATGACGTAAAGCTAATCACTGCTGTGCAAAGCTTAGTGACTAGAATATTGAAATAGAGATAATAAGTATTTATACTATGTTTGATTGCACGTGGTAATAATTTGTAATGAGTTCAATTGAACTTAGCAAACATTTTGTGCACCTACCATGCCCGTTCTATTGGCTCAGTTTTTGGGTGTAAGAAGGCATGTCCTTAAAGTGCTCAATAACAAAATAACTTGAAGAGAAGGAAACCCAGTGAAAAGAAATGCTTCTGGGTTCAGGTTAAGCAGCAAGCAAAGGAGTCTGCACTAAAAATTCTGGTGCATCACCTCATCCTCAAACTAATCATCAATGAAAGGCAATGGGAAACTTCAAAGAGACCAGCCCACCAGTTCTCTCCAATTAAAGTAATCTACTCAAATTGACCCAAACCAGATATTTCCTTTAATTTAAAAAATTATAATGCCTATTCACTTTAATCTTCTAGCTGTATAATGAAATCAGAGTTACTGCCACTAATAAGACTGACATTACTAAGCCAGCTCCAAAGCAGCATTTTGATGATGTAGTAACAATCACGCAGAGTAATTCTCCAGATGTTTCAAGAAAGACCAGCACCTCACTTGTTACCAAAGAACACTGAGGTATTTTGATTTAATTTTTATTTCCAAATAAAAACTGTAAAGCTATTTTTATTAAATAGCCATTATATTTGGTATCAAGAGTCCGTGCATTGCTCTAGTGACATAGTACAAGCCAATCACTCTGAGTACTAACAACGAGCCTCTCTACAACCACCTGAGTCCAGTTTTGTTTTTTTTACACAGGAATATGTAACAACCACATGAGATAGCATCTTTTGTTCAGCGGCACTATTACTTTGTCTTATCTGGAAAAATGTTTAGATTGTTAGCAATATAGATAAGTAGTATTTTTGTCATTTTTACGGCCAACACTAAAATCATGAAGATATCTGAATGCTTACAAGTGACAACTTATGAGACAATTGATGGCAGGGTTGACATAATATTTTATTCAGTCTTGCAATTGTCTTTCTTTTTTATATCACCTTTTGTTTTGAATGTAGATCTGTGAACAAATTTCCATTTGGGAAAATAAACACTTCTAAGCAAAATTGAAACAGTAAAATTAACTGTTCTTTCTTTCATCAGGCTAGTTCATAAAGCAGTTAAATACTCACACATTACGAAGGTTAAACATTAGACTCGCTATTAGGCAATATTTTTAATTTAGGGGTAGCCTTCTGAAAACTTAGATAGGGTCTCCTATTCACTTAAGTTTCCACCATGTATATAGAGTAGCAAATCCTGAGACCACATGCAGCTGGGACAGGAATATGTACAACTGGAAGGAGAGGTAAGAAGAGAGAATCTCAGTTGGAGAAATAATGACCCAGCCATACCCTTCTCTTATGAGTGAATAGCAAGAAGCTTATCTTTTTAGGAGCTAAGGAGCTAGTGGCTGCTATCCTGTTTCAGATCTTAACTGCCATGCTGTGCCCCAAGGACAGCATCCCACCAATATGATGGCTTCTTTAAAAAGTAAAAACAGAGTTGGCGTATCACTTAGCAAATCTTCTTGTAGATCTAAACACAAATGGAAAGTTGCTACCCCATAATGATATCTGTAACTCCTATAATCACTTCTAGTATTTCGTAAGCAGTGGAATGAAGATTAAGAATTCAAGAACAGCCTGGGCTACATAGCTAGTCACATTCTCAACATCCGCTGACAGATTATTGGATAAAAGCTTTGAAAAGGAGGTATTGCTGTTGTGTGTGCCATAGATGGATTTTGAAGATACTGTGTTAAATAAAATAAGACAGAAATGTTCCTTGATCTCATATGTGAAACCTAAAATTACGTTTAAATATATAGAAGTATATGTCTGTGTATGATAACAAGATTAAGTATCTGATATAAAATGACAAAGTAATTAAAGATAATGCATTTTTTCATATTTTTTCTTAATGGTTAGATTATAATTTCTATTGTCACAGAGGAAATAAATGCTTAGCTTTGCACAATAATGCAGATGCTGATTTGCTTCCATCTAGCAAGCATATAATCTGTGTGTACATAATCTTGTCATGTTTTATACCATAAAGTTACAATAAATACTGTTCTAAAATAAAATTACAGAAACCTTCAAAACAATTACCTAATTTTTCATTCTAGACTAAAAAAGAGATTACAATAAATGAAAACCAAGGAAAATAAATAATAAGAAATAGCCAAAACCAGGAAATTTGAATATATGAAGACAACATAAAATCAATAAAATCAAAAGTCATTTCTAGAAATGATGACACAACCAAACCACAAGCAAGACTGACAAAACAGAGAAGACAAGACAGAAATTCCTATATCAGAAATGAAAAGGACATATACTTGTAGAATCTGCAGATAATAAGATCCTTAACCATTATTATCCTTAACCATTTGAAAAGATAATATTTTTTGTCTCAAAAATAACAAACTTTCAAGGATCAAATAAGATGAATATATAACCTAAGCAGCCTTATAACCATACTGAAAATGATTTTTTTCTTAATTTTAGAACACCCAATAAAGACATCTCCAGCTGTCTGGGCAGTGATGGTGCACACCTTTAATGCCAGCACTTGGGAGGCAGAGACAGGAGGAGAATCTCTGTGATTTTGACACCAGCCTGGTGTACAGAGTGAGTTCCTGGACAGGCTTCAAACTACAGAGAAACCTTGTCTCAAAACAACAATCAATGCTGAAAACAACACAACACAAACAAACAAACAAAGACATCTCCAGGCTTGGATGATTTTTTTTTGTAGAATTTTATCAACTATTTTTAAATGATGCAGATTTTATGCAATTTCTTCTAAGGGAAGAGATCATTGACTATTTGTGTGTGATATTAAAATCATACACAGGCAGCCTTTAAAAAAAAACCACACATCAATACATCTTATGAACATACTTGGAAATTCTTCAAGCAAGGGGATGAAACGATGACTCAGAACTTAAGAGCACTGGTTACTTTTGTAGAGAACCCAAGCTTGGTTCCTAGCACCAAAATGGTAGCTCACAACCTTCTATAACTTCTGTTGTAGGGGAGTTGATACCCACATGGATATGTGCAGATGAAATAAGAGTAAGTAAATATCTAAAGTCTTTAAGCAAATATTGTCAAAAGAAATATAACAATGTGTAAAATATGTGTGACAAATTAATATTTTACTTTCAACATAGACAACTTTGAATCATCATTTGAACATCAATCAAAAAATCTATCTCAGTAGCCATGTAAACAAGGAACACAAGATTTTATAAATTCATACCCAAAGTTCACTTGAAAAATTCAATGCAGTTTCATGCCTAGTTTTATAAAACCTCTTTGCAATTTGAGAAAAAGTGTTCATTTTGATAAGTAGCACATGCACAAAACATAGATATCACCGTATTTAATTGTGAAAATTAGTGCACTTGGTATGGAAGCAGGAAAAAAAAGAAAAGATTTCCACTATTACCACTCTTTTGTTTCACAGCACTGTGAGATCTACTCCCTGCAAAAAAGAAAACACAGAGCAAAAGGCATATACTCTAAGGGAGGGAATAAACAGTCACTATTTATAGATGTGATCATTTTCAGCATATAAAATCCAAGAAATCTACCAAAAGGTACTAAACTGTTAAATGAGATCACTGAGCTGCAATATCACCACCAAAATTCAATCACATTCATATATATATATATATGAAAGCCCTAGAACCCCAAAGGTTAGGTATAAAGTAAGGAATTATGCTTACAGATAGATCTCATTAAAAAAGAAAAAACTGTATGGTTGTGAATGGATGGGGGACTGGAATGGGAAGATCAAGTGGGGAGAGGGAGGGGAGAGGGACATGAGGGAGAGAATATGGAGAGAGACAGCTAAATTTAAGGAGCATTTGAGGGCTAGTATGGAAATTTCATGTAGTAAAAACTTCCTAAAATATAAATATTTATGAAGGCAATCTAAATGAGACCACCAAATATTGGATATAGCTGGCTTTCTCTGACTACCAGCCCCCAATCATGAAACAAAAACTTATAAATTATGAATTCTCAGCCTTATGTTATGCTTGCCCCGCTTGCTCTTATAACTTAATTTTACCTGTTTCTCTTCATCTGTGTTTTGCCTCTGGGCTTTTACCTTTCTTTCATTCTGTATGTTCTAACTTTCTGCTTCCTCCATGTCTGACTGACTGGTCCCAGGTGTCTCCCTCTCTTTCTCCCTTGTTCTCTCTTCTTGAGCCTAGATTCCTTCTGCTACTTATTCTCTTTGCCTGCAAGGTCCCCTATCCCTCTACTGCCTAGCTATTGGACTTTCAGCTTAGTATTAGACCAATCAGGTGCCTTAGGCAGGCAAGGAAAACAAATGAAATACGTCTTTCATACTTAAAGTAGTATTTCACAACAGTTGGAGGAGATTGAGTGCCAAATGGCCATATCTTGTTACCAACTGAAGCTTTCAGAATGGTTTACACCTAATTGGATTGCTGGTCAAAGGTGTTCCATGGGTATTCCCAAACAACCCAGGCTGTTGCCAAAATTATAGGTTTCTCTCCTCAAATTGACAGCAAGGCCCCACTGCTGAAGAAAATACCTACACAACTCATTGAACATGGAGAAGTTGAGCTGGTGCATATATAGAGAATTTGCCCCTATGTTCTAGCATCTTTGGTACAGGAAGGCACTCTGCACACTACTGAAAGGGTCTGTGGCAAGCTTGGTGTTGATGTACCTCTTTTGGAACAAAGCTAGTGAGAGTACCCGACAAATATCTGATTTGACATAAAGCACACTCCATGAAATGGAACCCATACCTGACACTGCTTGGGTGGCTAAGAACCAGAAACTAGATCACCCAGGGACCTAAGGTAAAACCAAATACTACTATTCTACTAAAATGACATAGCAATAAAATGCCTCCTAATGACTTTCTGCTGCAGTCATAAATCAGTCTCTTTCTCATCTATCATCAGGGAAGCTTCCGCCTTAAGTAGAGGGGAATAAATACAAAGACCCACTGCCAGATATTATGCAGAGAGTAACAGACTGGAACACTCAGCTCCACCAAATTTCTCCCATCAGGGCTCAGGAACCCCTGTAGAAGAGGAGGCAGAAAGAATGTAAGAGCCAAAAGGATGAGGGACACTAAGAAAACAAGGCACTCCAAATCACCAGGCTCTAAACTCATATGAACTCACAGAGATAGAGGCTGCATTTGCAAGGCCTGCATGGGTCTGTGCTGTGTCCTCTGAGTATATATTATGGCTTCAGTTTATTGTTCTTATGGAATTCCTGAGTGTGTAAATGAGTGGGTTTCTGTTTCTTGTGCCTTCTCCTGGGCTCTTTTTCTTCTGGTTGTTTGTTTTGTCCAATTTTGAAGCATTAATTTTATTTCATCTTATTACATTTGTTATATTTTGCTTTATTATTAACCCTTAGAAGCCTATTTGTTTTCTAATGAGAGACAGAAAGGGAGTGGATCTGGATGGGAAGGGAGATGAGAAGGAACTGGGAGAGTAGAGGGAGAAACTGTAATCAGGATATGTTGTGTGTGTAAAAAAATCTACTTTCAATAAAAGGGGAAAAAGATTTTCTGTTACTCTGAGAATATTAAACATTAAATATAAACTTAATAATAAAATTTGTATGAGTTCATTGTATTGTAACTCACAAAATGGTAATGAGATAAATAAAAAGAATATATAAAGCCATTATGTTCATGAACTTAAATATTCAACACAATAATGATGCCAAGGTTTATAAACTGATAAATAATTTTTATATGGCTCATAGAAAAATATTCAGTTTTTTATTTATATGGAGATGATTATAATTATGATGGTTCAACTTGTGATAGTTTTATTCTGAAAAGATGCCAAAGTGATACATATTTAGAGAAATGTTATTTTGTATTTTCAAATTCCCTTTCTTAGGATAAGGAATGCAGAACATACAGTCTTGGGCAGCAGTCAGCCATGTGATCAGAAGTGTAAACATCTATGATATATTGCTAAATTGGATGTAGAGTAGGTTAGGTAGTTTGAACTTGAGATATTTCAATTTCTAAATTTTTGCACAAAACATTTGATCATATTCTTTCTCATTTCTCAAGTCCTCTCAGATCCTCCCAAACAATCTATTCAGTAAACTTCGTGTTTGATGAGTTTATTATGATTCAATTTCATCATCTTTAAAGAGCCTATTATATATAAAATTAGGCAAACTAGACTTACAAATAAGAAGAAATAGTATATAATAAACTAAAGAAATTACCCTATCCTATCTTACAGATCACTGTATCATTAGAGCAATCAACAAAAATGTGGTATTAGTAAGGGAATGGACCCTTAGATTAATGGAGCAGATTAGACTCATGCTAAACTACATGCCTAATTGACTCTAATGGAAGCAATGAAATGAAGAAAATATTTCAACACATGTCACAAGGAGTCACCCTTTTGACAGTCACGTAAAAGTATAATAAAGAAAAATAAATAAATTTAGATCTACACTTTACACTGTATGCAAATCTTAATTTAGAATGAGTGATAGAATGAAATGTAAAATTTAAAACTGCCAAAGTTTTTGAAAAAAAAGGGTAAAAACATTAGAAACTATGTGTAAAAAAGGAAATGGTGTATATTACATCAAAAGTACTAGTAATATCAGTAAGTGAAATAAATAAATTTAGACTTCAACAATACTTAAACTTGTTCCATGAAAGTTTTTGCTAAGAGAATAAAATACAGACTTGGGATGCTATTTGTAATTCAACTATTAGACAATGGGTAGTATCTAGATTATTAGAATATTCAACATGTGTAGCATGAAGGCCTGGTTGGTTTCTGTCCTCCCACCAGGTCCCCCAGCTGTTTAGTCCCAGAGAAAATCACACAGAGAGTCTGCATTAGCTTATAAACTGATTGGCCCATTATCTCAGGCTTCGTATTAGCTCTTATAATGTATATTAACCCATTATCCTTATCTATGTTAGCCACATGACTCAGTACCTTTTTCAGCAGGTCAGGTCACATCCTGCTTCTTCCGTGGTCTGGGAAGGAGTGGCAAGGAGCTTCCTGCTTCCCAGAATACTCGAATTCTCCTTGCTCTGCTTCTACTTCCTGTCTGGTTTTCCCACCTATACATCCTAGCTAATGGCCAATCAGCATTTATTTAAATCATGATTGACAGAATACAAACAATTCTCCCGCACCAAACATGGAAGAAATAAGTTACATTTCATTGAAGAAAACATACAAATCATAACTGTACATAATGAATAGATGAACACTTAACCTATACCTAGTTAATGAATGAATGAAATATAAAATCCAAAGGAGTCATGATTGTATATTTACCAGAATGACATTCTCAAATTTTCATGCAAATGGAAAGAAGTAGACAAAACCATCCTGAGTGAGGTTACTCAGACCCAGAAAGATGAACATGTTATGTACTCACTAATAAGTGGATATTAGCTGTAAAGCAAAGGATAATGAGCCTATAGTCCACAACCCTAGAAAAGCTAAGTAACAAGGATGAACCATAAGAGAAACATACATAGGTTCCCCTGGGAAGGGGAAATAGACAAGATCTCCTGACAAAATTGGGAGCATGGGGGTGGGGAGAGAAGGGAGGATGGAAGGTGAGGAGGAGGAGAGAAGGGGAGGGGGGAGGAGAATTTGAGGGAACAGGATAGGGATAGTCGAGATGGGGAAAGGAGAGAGAGAGAAAGAGGGAAGGGGGAGGGAGGGAGAGAGAGAGCACAAGGAAAGAGGTATTTTGATTGAGGTTATGGGGTTAGCAAGAAACCTGGCACTAGAGAAATACCCAAGAATCCACAAGGATGACCCCAGCTAAGACCCAAAGCAATAGTGGAGAAAGTGCCGGAACTGGCATTGCCCTATAGTCATATTGATTACTATCTTAAATGTCACTATAGAACCTTCATCCAGCAACTAATGGAAGAAGGCAGAGACCCGCATTGGAGCACTGGGATGAGCTCCCAAAGTCCAGTTGAAGCGTGAAAGGAGTGAGAATATGAGCAAAGAGGTCAAGACCATAATTGGTTCACCCACTAAAGCAGTTAACCTGAGCTAATGGGAGCTCACCAACTCCAACTGGACAGGGAAGGAAACAGCATAGGACCAAGCTAATCCCTCTGAATGAGAGTGACAGTTGTATGGCTGGGGCAGACTGAGGGACCACTGGCAGTGGCACCGGGATTTATCCCTACTGCTTGTATTGGTTTTGGGAAACTGTTCTCTTTGGATGGATACCTTGCTCAGCCTTTATATAGTAGGGAAGGCCTTCCCCAAAGCAAAGTGCCTGACCCTCTCTGAGGAGTGGATGGGGGTGGGGTTGAAGGAAAGGTGGAGGGAATAGGAAGAGTGGTGGGAGTGGGAACTTGGATTGTTATGTAATTTGTTTTCTTTTTTAAAAAATTAAAGAAAGAAAAAACTTAGTATGGTTATTTTCCTAAACTTGATTTCATTTTAAAGTTTTGCTTAAAATTTTATTTTAAAAGTATTTTAAGGATACACCCACACCAGTCCTGGGCCAGCAAGGGGCCCTGATCCAGTGCTGGTGGATAAACCCGGACCGAGGGACCAAGACACCGAGACTCTCCTGACCACATTCGAAGGAAGAGAATGGCAGGCGCCAATCCAAGAATTCATCCAACAATCTGAAAAGCAACATGATAACACCAGAATCGAGGGAGTATGCAACCTGAGCAACCTAACCCAGAAGAAGTAGAAGAAATTGAATTTAAACGTAACATTATGAAAGTGATGGAGACTTTTAAAGAAGAGGTGAAAAACTCCTTTAAAGAAAGGGATGAAAAAACTAACAAAAAGAAGAAATGAATAAATTCCTCAAAGATACCATAGAAAACCAAGTAAAAGCAATCAAACAGGTAATGGAAACAGTTCAAAACTTGAAAACTGAAATGGAGGCAATGAAGAAAACACAAACCGAGAGATGGCAGGATATGGAAAATCTGGATAAACGAACAGGACCCACAGAGACAAGTATAACCAACAGAATACAAGAGATAGAAGAAAGAATCTCAGATGCTGAAGATACGATAGAGAAAATAAACTCAGTGATAAAAGAAAACAACAAATCCAACAAATTTGCAACACAGAACATCCAGGAAATCTGTGACACCATGAAAAGACCAAACCTAAGAATAATAGGGGTAGAAGAAGGAGAAGAATTCCACTCCAAAGGCCCAGAAAATATATTCAACAAAATTATTGAAGAAAACTTTCCCAACCTAAAGAAGGATATTCCTATGAAGGTTCAAGAAGCATACAGAACACCAAATAGGCTGCATCAAAAAAAAAAAAAAAAACATCCCCTCACCATATAACAGTCAAAATACAAAACATACAGAATAAATAAAGAATATTAAGAGCTGCAATGGAAAAAGGTCAAGTAACATATAAGGGTAAACCTATCAGAATTACACCTGACTTCTCAATGGAAACCATGAAAGCCAGAAGGTCTTGGATAGATGTGCTGCAGAAACTAAGAGACCATGGATGCAAGCCCAGACTACTACACCCAGCAAAGATTTCTTTCACCATCAATGGGGAAAACAAGATATTCCAGGATAAAAACAAATTTTAAGCAATATATAGCCACAAACCCAGCCTTACAGAAAGTACTAGAAGGTAAACCACAACTAGAGGAAGCAAACAACACCCATAATAACACAGACATCTAACAACCCTATACCAGCTCAACTCAAAGAAGGGAGACACACAAACCCTACCACCAAAAAGAAAATAACCTGGATTAACAACCACTGGTCATTAATATCACTTAATATCAATGGACTCAACTCACCTCTAACAAGGCACAGGTTAAGAGAATGGATACAAAAACAGGATCCAAAATTCTGCTGTTTACAAGAAACACACCTCAACCACAATGACAGACATTATCTTAGAGTAAAGGGTTGGGAGAAGGTTTTTCAATCAAACGGCCCTAAGAAATAAGCAGGTGTGGCTATACTAATATCTAACAAAATCAACTTCAAACTAAAATCAGTCAGAAGAGATGGAGATGGACATTTCATACTCATAACAGGAAAGACTGATCAATATGAAGTCTCAATCCTGAATATTTATGCCCCTAATATAAAAGCACCAACATATGTAAAAGAAACATTACTAAAACACAAAGCACACATCAAACCCCACACAAATAATAGTAGGAGATTTCAACACTCCTCTCTCAACAATGGACAGGTCAACCAGACAGAAACTTAACAAAGAAATATGAGAACTAACAGATGTAATGAATCAAATGGACTTAATAGACATCTATAGAAGACTTCACCCAAACAGGAAAGAATATACCTTCCTCTCAGCATCTCATGGAACCTTCTCGAAAATTGATCACATAGTCGGTAACAAAGCAAACATCCACAGATACAAAAAAAGTTGGAGTAACCACCTGTGTCTTATCAGATCACCATGGAATAAAGTTAGAATGTAACTATAATTCCACCCCCAAAAAGCATACAAACTAATGGAAGCTGAACAGTCAACTACTGAACCACTCCTGGGTCAAGGAAGAAATAAAGAAAGAAATTAAAGCCTTCCTTGAATTCAATGAAAATAAAGAAACAACATACACTAACCTATGGGACACTATGAAAGCAGTGCTAAGAGGAAAGTTCATAGCACTTAGTGCCCACATAAAGAAAACGGAGAAAGTACACATTAGTGACTTAACAGCACACATGAAAGCTCTGGAAAAAAAAGAAGCAGACTCACCCAGGAGGAGTAGAAGACCAGAAATAATAAAACTGAGGGCTGAAATCAACAAAATAGACACAGAAAAGAATCCAAAGAATCAATGAAACAAAGAGCTGGTTCCTTGAGAAAATCAACAAGATCGACAAATCCCTATCCAAACTAATCAAAAGGCAGAGAGAAACACTCAAATTAAGATCAGAAATGAAAAGGGGGACATAACAACAGACACTGAGGAAATTCAAAGAATCATTAGGTCTTACTACAAAAGCCTGTATGCCACAAAATTGGAAAATGTACAAGAAATGGACAGTTTTTTAGATAAATACCACATACCAAAATTGAATCAATAGCAGGTGAACAATTTAAATAGACCTATAAGTCGTGAGGAAATAGAAGCTATCATCAAAAACCTCCCAACCAAAAAAAGCCCAGGACCAGATGGTTTTAATACAGAATTCTACCAGAACTTCCAAGAAGAGCTAATACCTATACTCCTTAATGTGTTTCACATAATAGTAATAGAAGGGTCATTGCCAAACTCTTTTTATGAAGCTACAATTACCCTGATACCAAAACCACACGAAGATGCAGCCAAGAAAGAGAATTATAGACCAGTCTCACTTATGAACATTGATGCAAAAATCCTCAATAAAATACTGGCAAACCAAATCGAAGAACACATTAAAAATATCATTCATTATGATCAAGTAGGCTTCATCCCAGAGATGCAGGGCTGCTTCAACATACGAAAATCAATCAATGTAATTCATCATATGAATAAACTGAGAGGAAAAAACCATATGATCATTTCATTAGATGCTGAAAAAGCATTTGACAAAATTCAACACCCCTTTATGATAAGAGTCTTGGAGAGATTAGTGATACAAGGATCATATCTAAATATAATAAAAGCAATATACAGCACGCCGACAGCTAACATCAAAGTAAATGGAGAGAAACTCAAACAGATTCCACTAAAATCAGGAACAAGACAAGGCTGTCCACTCTCGCCAAATCTCTTTAATATAGTGTTTGAAGTCCTAGCAATAGCTGTAAGAAAAATAAGGAGATCATGGGCATTCGAACTGGAAAGGAAGAAGTCAAACTTTCGTTATTTACAGATGATATGATAGTGTACATAAGTGACCCCAAAAACTCTACCAAAGAACTTCCACAGCTAATAAATACCTTCAGTAATGTGGCAGGATACAAGATCAACTCAAAAAAATCAGTAGTCCTCCTATACACAAAGGATAAAGAAACAGAGAGGGAAATCAGAGAAACATCATCTTTTACAATAGCCACAAATAGCATAAAGTATCTTTGGGTAACAATAACCAAGGAAGTGAAAGATCTATTTGACAAGAACTTTAAGACCTTGAAGAAAGAAATTGAAGAGGATACCAGAAAATGGAAGCTTCTCCCACACTCCTGGATTGGTAGGATCAATATAGTAAAAATGGCAATTCTACCTAAGGCAATCTATACATTCAATGCAATCCCCATCAAAATCCCAACAAAATTCTTCACAGACCTTGAGAGAACAATAACTAAGTTTATATGGAAAAACAAAAAGCCCAGGATAGCCAAAATAATCCTATACAATAAAGGAACTTCAGGCGGCATTACCATCCCTGACATCAAACTCTATTACACAGCTACAGTAATGAAAACAGCTTGGTATTGGCATAAAAATAGAGACGTTGACCAATGGAATCGAATCAAAGACCCAGATATTAATCCACAAACCTATGAACACTTCATATTTGACAAAGAGGCTAAAAGTATACAATGGAAGAATGAAAGCATCTTTAACAAATGGTGCTGGCATAACTGGATGTCAACCTGTAGGAGAATGAAATTAGACCCTTATCTATCACCATGCACAAAACTCAAGTCCAAATGGATTAAAGACCTCAATATAAATCCGACCACACTGAACCTGATAGAAGAGAAGTGGGAAGTAGCCTGCAATACATGGGCACTGGAGACCACTTCTTATGTAAAACCCCAATGGCACAGATAATAAGAGCAACAATGAACAAATGGGACCTCCTGAAACTGAGAAGCTTCTGTAAAGCAAAAGACACTGTCATTAAGACAAAAAGGCAACCTACTGAATGGGAGAAGATCTTCACTGATCCCACATCAGACAAAGGTCTGATCTCCAAAATATACAAAGAACTCAAGAAACTAGACATTAAAATTCTAAATACCCCAATTAAAAAATGGGGTAAGGATC
>PVIU01023840.1:0-26632 GCA_004026605.1 Ondatra zibethicus | reverse complement strand
TCCAGTCGAAGAGCAGAAGAATCTTCATCTGGTGACGGATGGAGATAGAGACAGAGACCCACGTTGGAACACTGGACTGAGCTCCCAAGGCCCAGTTGAAGAGCAGAAGGAGGGAGAAGATGAACACAGAAGTCAGAACCGCAAGGGATTCGTCCACCCATTGAGATGGTGTGCCCGATCTAGTGGGAGCTCACCAAGGACAGCTGGACTGGGACTGAACGAGCATGTGATCGAAACAGACTCTCTGAATATGACTGACAATGGGGACTGACTGAGAAGCCAATGATAATGGCACCGGGATTTGATTCTATTGCATGTACTGGCTTTTTGGGATCCTAGTCAGTTTGGATTCACACCTTCCTAGGCCTGGATGGAGGCGAGAGGGCCTTGGGCTTCCCACAGGGCAGGGTAACCTGCCCTCTCTTAGGACTGGAGGGGAAAAGGGGAGGGGGAGTGGGGAAGCAGGAGGGAAATGGGAGGAGCGGGGGAGGTGGAAATTTTGAATGGTACTTTTATAATAAAAAATTAAATGTGGAAAAAAAAAAGCCTGCCAAATGTTGACCCCTCCCCAGGGAGGGTCAAGACCACTCCCACAGACTATTTTAACTGCCCCCAGGGAATAAACTAGTGGTTTCTCCTTTTCGCTCTCCAGTGGTCATTCTGATTCTTCTTTCTCCCCTCCGTTTTTTTCCAGGGGCCATGGAGGGGGGGGCTGGCATCCATTAAACCTGGACTTCTAATTTGGTCTGATTTGGTCTGATTGGGACAATTGCATCACGGAGAGGCTTGTTGGTCAGAAAATACTTAAGAGGGTAGAAAGATAGATAGATAGATAGATAGATAGATAGATAGATAGATAGATAGATAGATAGATAGATGTAAATAGAAGCATTATGAGATGAAATGCCTAGAAAAATACCATTGAGTTATTTTTCTGTTGGCCATCTATTCCTGGGCATAGGGCTTACCCTTAAGTGTGATTAATATACCAAGTAAGATGTCATTGGAGAAAATTAAGTTTTTTCTTTGTAAGTGGTTATCATTGTGAGATAGCTTCTAGGTTAGGGATGGTAGAAAACTCATGTCCACTTCCCCATCTCAGCATTGGGGCCACATCTGTCTTGTACTTGTGTAGTCCCTGTGTATGCTACCACAGTCTCTCTGAGCTCATATAGGCATCAGCCCTGTTTGCTCTGGAAGACACTGTTTCCTTTGTGTCATCCATTCCATCTGGCTCTTAAAAGTTTTTAGTCCTCTCTTTATATAACTCCCTAGTCCCTGAGGGGAGGGGTATGATGGCAACATCTTATTCAGAACTAAGTGTTCCAAAGTCTCTTATATTCTACACATTGTGTGGTTTTGGAACTCTCTAGAAGTTGCCATCTACTTCAGAAAGAAGTTCCACTGGTGGTGCCTGAGTGAGACACTGATCTACTGCTATAGCAGAAAGTTGTTAAGACTCATTTTATTTCTACGGAATACTTATTTTTAATATAAGAAAATATATGAGCCACTTTTGAAAGAAAACAACCATGAAACAAATAATTTTATCTTATAATTTATAAACATATAAACTCAAAATTATTTATATAAATTGTTCATAAAATCACAAATTAACCATATGAATGTAAAACCAAATATATTTTCATGGTGTTGTTTTATTTAAATCAAAGTAAAGTTCAGAAATTGAATTGCATATTTCTTGACAAATCTTTGGATCTTTGCAATATCGCACTTCTTCCACCATTTTCTGTCGTTTCACACTTCCATT
Source organism: Ondatra zibethicus (assembly GCA_004026605.1). Taxonomy (NCBI): domain Eukaryota; kingdom Metazoa; phylum Chordata; class Mammalia; order Rodentia; family Cricetidae; genus Ondatra; species Ondatra zibethicus. The sequence continues at coordinate 24,861 of PVIU01023840.1, read as the reverse complement.
TGTATAGCTCACAAAGCTGTCATTTGGCTTTCACAGAGCCTGCATTCATTATCTGTCTTATAAACCTGTCCCTTTCATTTATATTAGATAATAAAAGAAGTACTGATTGGTACAAATCTGATTAAAGCAACGTACATACAAGCTTTATAATGGCATCTTTTAGAGAAAAATCAGATTCAAATTTCAATATTATGATATATGATATATTGAGTTAGTTCTGTGGATGACCCAAAGTAGACTAGTATTGCTAATTGTGGAGAACTGATAAAGCAATATGTGTCTATATACTCAGTCTCAGAAATTAACCTTAGGGTCCTGAGATTATGTCTTAGCATCTCATTTTGAGAAATATGGCATCATATCACTTTGAGAATACACTGCATATCTAAGTTGTAAAGAATAAATGTAAAAGTGTTAAATTGTTAATGTTTATAGTCAGCTATCTCTAATTACTATATGTTTTGAACTGGAGAGATATTTATGAATTTTCATAAACTTAAATTACATTCTATTTTCTCATATGAGTACAGGGATTAAATCAAACACATATTTTGGAACCAGTTAATTTTATAGTATCTCTGATCATATTTGGTCCTGAATCAACTGATTGAAGCATGTCATCAAGTAGAAAATAGGAACCTAAAATGACATTACACTACAGCCAAATCTTCAGGAAGCCAAAGCTTTAGACTGCACTTGTCCCAGTGGGCACTGTGACTCAGGTAGCCTCCTGACGGGAAATGCCCCAGTTGTTTGCTGACAAATACATCTGAGGCAAGGGCATTCCAGCAGGGCTTCAGAACTACACTGTCCTTAACACCAACCTGAAAAGCAGTCACCCACAGAGTAAGCTTTTCCCAGCTGGAAGTTGTTTTCACAGAGATGATGTTGCAGCCTGTTAACATTTTCACCAATTTCTAGGAGCCTACAATTAGTTACAAATTTGGGCAGAGATGGAATTTGATGAATTAAATTGATAATACACCCAACCTAAGATTTCTTGAGATTCACTGAGTGAGTTGGGACACTGTTTGGGAAATTACAAACTCATTATGGCACTGGACTCCAAATAACAGTTTTTTCTGGCATACTTCACTTTTATCAGTCTCCTAGTTTGGTGCTGTTACTGACTGTCTACATAGACCAACACTTTCCCTATCTTCTCAGTCTTCATGTGTTTACTTGAAATGACTTCTGTCAATTCTTATTTCTCTTTATCTGCCACACTTATAGTTTACCTTTACCCATAATGACTAGAAAATCTGACATTCTATATTTTAATCCTCAGATCCCCTTAGCTAGAATTCCCCCAAGTGATTATGTGGAATATGAGTAAAAAAATATCCTTTGATCTAAAGGAGTTCTATTTTTAATTGCTATCTGCAATAATTCTATCTTGTAATCCTATTGGAATTTTTAAAACTGCATGAAATCTCTGTATCTAAATTTGTGGGGCAACAACCCTTACTTCATACTATAAAGAATAAGTGATACAATGGGCATGAATACCATAACTTGTAGTTCATCTTAGTTATTCGCACTTGATCCTTCCTGAACACATCATATACCAAGTAGTTTCTGAAGCATAGTAGATATGTGGTAAATATTTCATAAATGAATCAATGCAGATATGCCTCAGTGGAAAGTGATTCTTTGGTCATATTAGTGTGTTATCCACCAGATCGTATTGCTAGTAGCTATTTCTCTCTTTAAAATAATATTTCACATTATTTATTATCATTTTTATGTCTACAGTCACATAGGCAGATACATATGCACTCACATATAAGGAAGTCAGAGATCAACTTGCAGAAACTGCTTCTCTCCTTCCATTGTGTGGGCTTTGGAAACTGAACTCAGAATGTTAACCTAGTGACAAGTACCTTTATTTGTTGAGACATGTTCTGAAACACACCAATGTCTGTTTCTTTTTTCATATTAATGCTCTTAAATTCTTTGCTATTTTACTTACTTTCTTTCATTATTGAATAATCATCCAATAATTTAATCATAAGCTTTTAGATCTACCAATGAAATAAAATTTATTAAATGTACTCTTGTTGTACAGTGATATTGCTTAGTGGTTGCCCTATAAAAATATAGTACAAACTCTTTTCAGCTTACAGTGGTCACTATTTCCATTGATGAATGAATACTAGATCCGATTGAGCCTCCCTGAAAAACAAATCAAGTTATTCCAGTTTGGTTGCCTTCCAGCTTCCTGAAACTCTTGACTTTCAACCTACCACTCCTCCAATACTAGTGTTCATTCTCTCCTGTGGGGTTTTAAAGAACATTTAGATGGCTACACTATCTCAGCTGACAGTCTAGCACACCTTGGTGAAACAGTGACTTAAATGCTGGAGCCCAGACATGTTCATATTATTCCCCACAGAGGTAGACTAATTCTTTCTTTGCAAGACTTCATCTATAATGATTCTAGCATTTTCATAATAAATCAAAGGCAGTAATTCAAATAATGCTTCTCAAATCCTTTCAGTGACTTCTATACACTTTAGTTAGCATCTCATATCTTTGACCAAATAGCCATGTAACCTCATTTTTCCCACCTCTTACTTCTTCCCATAGGCTGGATTTGCTTCCAAAGTACTATCTTCAATTTTTCATTATATTTCACATTATACATTATAATTGCATGTAAATCTTCTAGTTTCCAATTTCCTAGAAGAGAACTTGGAAACATGTTTATCACATAAAATGAGAATAAATAGTGCATATATTCTGATAATATAAAAATTTCAAATTGTATTTGAACACTTTAGGAATTTTTTTATGAATGAATTAAAGCCAAAGTCTACTAAGTTATGTGAATATTTGTTCCATGTAGTCTGTGAACAGAGCTTCTAGCAAACTTTTAGTACAAGATCCAATTGTATTTTCAATACCATAGGTTTTCTCTTGCCTGGTCATTCATAAGAAATCTGTATTTTCTAAATTAATAATACCCTGACACCTAAGGGCAATGCTAGTCCTGAATCTCCTTTAGAGTGATGGACTGTGAATGATTTAGTTAGGTTACTGCTGTGCCAGAAAATACCAAATAGCAAATCCATTTCTAAGCAGGATGCTCTGATTTCATGGTTTAAGACACTGAAACAAAGAAATATTTAGAGCAAGAAAAATAAATTGGAATGAAAGAAAATATAACATCTCAGACATCTTAGCACATGATTTGTAGGGAGAATATTTTTAACATCACATTTTTTGAAGAGACCAGAATAGATTTTTAAATTGGAATCATGCATTTTAAACACAGGTGGGAATGTATACTCACTCTTTTAGTTCATAAATGCAATGGCAGCAAACATGCATAAACTGCTGGAATTTCCTTCTTATATATTTATCCTTATATTGCTAGATTATATCATAATTTCCTTATGTTTTATTTGTTCTTTAAAAGGCACTCCAGACTTTTTCTTTAATAAAAAACATAGTTGTTAACTGACATATTTTAAAAAAACTTGAGCCTTAATTTTAGAAAAAAAATGATTTGAATACCTACAACATTTGAATACATGTTCAAATTTAATATCTGAGGTCAGCTGTAGTTATGGAGCGTGACATAGATTTTACTTTATGAGTTAAACTTAAAAATAACTCTGTAAGAAAGTGATATTACCTACTTAGTTACTTTTATTAATCAATGTGGTCATTGAGACAAAGAATGAAAAGGATTCTTTTAAGAGCCACGGCACCAGTAGAAGCAATACACAATACCAGTGTTTCTATATAATTTCTATTCTATATTCTACTATATGTTTTTGCTTTTGCATCATGTATTTTGTTCTGTAAATGAGTACAAAAATTGACAAAATGTGTCATTCTATTATTAGTACTTGAAAACATGTAAATCAATGATTGTGGATAGAAAAAGATGGGCTAAAAGAGGAAGAGTGTAAACTATGCAACTAATTATAACTGACTATTCTTATATCGTGTTGGGCTGAATGTGTACAATATGGATAATAACTGCATATTTTAGAAATAAGGCAGGATTTGTCAAGATTAGTCTGGCCCAAAATAAAATCTTTTGAAAATTATGTATCTGGAATGGGCAAGATGGCTCCATTGATATACAACTGATAGCAATGCTACCCAGAGTGATGACCTGAGTTTGATTCATGGAGTCCACACAGTGGATGGACACAACCAATTACAAAATGTTGACCTCTGATCATCATACTTGTTTAGTTTCATGAACATGCACACACAGAGCAACACACAAACACGCTCAGGCTATATGCATGCACACCATTAATGAATGTAAAAAACAAATCACATCTCTGTCCACTTTTCCAGAAATGCAGATTGACATGCACAGTACAAATGGACTTCAAGTTTGTTTGAAGATTGCAACAAGGAGCACACTTACTTGAATAGTATGGACTGAGAAACAATCATCTAGTATCATGTAGTTTTCTACTCTTCAAATAAGTGTGTAGCTTTGAGAGGGATGAACATGTACTGGTAAAGGATGAAAGGACTCTTGTCTAGGTAACAGTCATATTTAGATTTACTCATCCACTTGATATACATGTGAAGAGGGAACCTGAACTGAAGCATCACCTCCATGATACTGGACTATGGGAATGTCTGTGGAGCATTTTCTAATTGTTTATTAATTTAAAAAGGCACAGAATACTTATGGTAATGCTATCCTTGGGGTGGTGGGCCTGGGTTGTATGACAAAGTAGCATTCCTCCATGGTCTATGTTTCAGTTCCTATCTTTAGGTTGTTGCTTCAATTTCATCTCTGACATCTCTCAATGATAGATAATGTGACATGGAAGTGTAAGTCAAATAAGAAATCTTCAAGATGGTTTTGGTTGATGCTTTAATATAGCAAATTGAAAGAAACTACAAAGTAAGACAGCAACCTTATTAATTTAACAAAATTTGAGGTGGCAGATAAGACAATCAGATTACCTAATATCTTAGAAAAATCTTCTGGGATGGATATAGATTTACATCAACCCCTTTTCCCAGATATTTTCTACATACATGTTATACCCAGCCCATCCATAATCCTCCCCCATTATATCAACTTATTCTTGTATCTCATGTCAATTCTAGCTTTCAGAATACCTCTTACCCTTGTGTCTTAGGGTTCTATCACTGTTAAGGGACACCATGACTACAGCAATTCTTATAACTGACAACATTTAATTGCAATTGTTCACATTTTCAGAGGTTTAGTCCATTACCGTCATGGTGTGACATGGTGGCATGAAGGCAGACATGGTAGTGAAGCAGAAATTCCTACATTTTGATATTCAGGCAACATGAAGTATTCTTTCTCACTGGGCATGGATTCAGCATATATGAAACCTCAAAGCCCACCTCTACAGTGGCACAATTTCTCCATAAAACCCACACCTACTACAATAAGGCTACACCTCCTACTAGTACCACTCCCTTTGGGGGCCATTTTCTTTCAAACTACCACATCGAACATTCCTAAGTATCTAACTAGGAGCAGGCACTAGGAAAGTTTAAATTGTATGGACCTTGTATTTTAAAGCTGCTTTTTACAAAAAAAAAAAAAAAAAAAAAACAAAAAAAAAAACGTTGGCAAATTGCACTGTGATCAAATTGCACTATGGAAAAATAATCAAAATTGTGTTTTTGACATCAACTTAGCTGTGCCAAAATTGCTAACTAAAAGATAATGTTATGCTACTGTATAACCAATTGTAACAAAAGCACTCATCTTTGATATAACAGATATTTACATTTTCACCATTTCTGTGGGTAGGAATTTTGGACAATTCTTTAGAAAGTGGTCCTGGATTCCAATTTCTCATGATCTGAGTAAGATCAAGCAGTCTTTTCCAATGCACTCATCTAAAGGTTTGACCAAAACTGGAGAGAGTTTTATCTTATCCTCTGTTCAGTAGCTATTGACAGTTGGTTTCTATTCCTTATTATGTATGTGATTCCTCTGTAGGGCCATTTAAAATACAACAGTTGGTTTCTACCAAAACAAATGGTTCCAAGCAGATAAAACATATCAGATACTATAATGTATTTGATAATCATACCTCTAATACTGAATAGTTCTGTAATTTAATTGTTCATTTTTAAGTATTAGTATAATGTGGAAAGATTTAAATGAAGTTTTCAAACCTAGAAAGGGGATGATCATTGAAACTATTTCTGGAAACCAGTCATAACAAGATAGCATATATTGTCATACTTTAAAGACAATAGGTCTCATAGGAAATGTTTCAAATGTCTTATATTAGAAAAGCACTGGTGAAAAGTTTAGAAAGCTTGACAATACTGAAATCTGGTATGTATATTTGGTGTACCATTTAATTACCTTTGAAATCATTGTCCCTCATCAAAAGACTATATCCCATTGGTCAAATATACTCTGAAGCCATTTTTTAAATTTTTGATCTTTGAAAGATAAATTAAGAGTGATTTTTAAATAATTTTAAATAGTGATGAAAATAAGTATCCAAATGATGAGTAGGTGATAATAATAATAGATAGATAGATGGTAGATAGACAGACAGATAGATAGATAGATTCACAGATACATAGACACATAGGGAGATACATAGATTGATAAATAGGTAATAGAGACTATATAAAGCTTGTTTCAAAATGATTCGTGAATATATGTATATATTCAAATACATGCAGCAATTAATAAAATGGCAATATAAGTGCAAAATGGCTATCTTATAGCATGTATAGAGATGGGTAAATAAATACATATACCCTCAGTTAGAAGGCTAGAACATTATGTTATTCTAAACCCTAAGTTGCATGAATTACAAAAAATAGTTAAATATATTAAGATTCTTGTAAAAGCACATTTTAAAATACCTTAATTGTACATAAGTAAGATTTCATGCCATCTATTTTTCAGAACTTCATATGGATTCTATCTGGGTATATATTGAACTTAGACTATTAAGTGTTATATAAAATCTTTCAATAATTCATTATCATTGCCTAATCTATCATCTCACTTCCCATTTTTCATAAGCTACTTTTATTTACATCTTACTATCCACTTACATGCTACTTGTACTGCTGTTAGATACATTGCAACTACTGCACTTTGGGGAAAATTAATGGTTTTATTTCAGTTTCTGCTTATTCTATGGTAATCAGTTTTCATCACCATTCTAGAAGTCTAGGGGACTTTTCAAAATAAATTAAGGGTACAGGAGGGGTGATATATAAATCTCCTCACTGAGAAATTAGGCATGTGCCATCTGCATTAGTAAACTGGGTGACATTTTAGAGATAATCCTAACACTACTTGTTTAGGGGTAAGATACTACTCATCAGTTCATTAAACATTTTATCTATGTACTTTGTGGAGGTAAAGATACACATGTTCCACTGAATTTGGCAGAAGTCAGGGAACAATATCTGTCAGTCTAATCTCTGCTTCCATTATGTGGGTCCTGGGTTTACACTCAGGTTGGCAGTTAGTAGTAAGCTTCTTTACCTTTGTAGTCATTTGGGCAACTCATGTAAACCTATTCTTAACTCAATTAAATATTTACACCATTACTTAAATGTTGATTCTTCAGTTGTGATATGTGCTTGCATCCAATAGTATGTTGAAGTTGCCCTAAAGAGCTCAGTTGGGATGTACCTCTTCCTTAATCTACATGCCCAATGTCTTTATCTGAATTGCATAAAACTGACTATTAAAAGGATATACATATGATGAAAATAAGTATACAAATGATGGGTAGGTGATGATAATGATGATAGATTATATATATATACACACACACACACACACACACACACACACACACACACACACACACACACATATGAAACAAGCAAATGAAACCAGCCACATTTAAAATATTCACCAGGGAACCATTATTTTTGATGAACATGAAAACTCATAATACCACAGTGATGAATCTGGAAATGAAAGTTAAGAATGGTTAACCCACTATTGTTCTGTGAAGTTTTCAACTAAATTTTATAATGGGATGTTGTAAAAGGAGCGAGTGGGCCGTGTCCTACTTCCCAGCTAGCTTAACACCTGAAATAATCACACAGAAATTCTATTAATTAAATTACTGCCTGGCCCATTATCTCTAGACCCTTATTGGCTAACTGTCACATCTTGATCTAACCCATTTCTACCAATCTGTGCAATACCATGAGGTCATGGCTTAAAGGGAAAGATTCTAACCAACGTCAGGCTCAGACAGAAGTTTCATGGCATCTGCCACATTGCCTTCTTTCTCTCAGCATTCAGTTCTCTCTACTCTGCCTACCTGATTTCTGCCCTATTAAAAGGCCAATGCAGTTTCTTTATTCACCAATGAAAGCAACACAAATACAGAAGAACCTCCTACACCAATGGGCTATTTGGGGACAACAACAATACAGTCCTAAGTAAAAATCTACTGGTTTTACTTTTTGTTGGTTTGAATAAGAATATTGCTCATTGGTGTAGGAGGTCCTTCTGATTATGTGTTGCTTTCATTGGTTGAATAAAGAAACTGCCTTGGTCTTTTGATAGGGCAGAACTTAGATAGGTGGAGTAGACCAAACTGGATGCTGGGAAGAAGGGCAGTGGCAGATGCCATGAAGCTCCTGTCTGAGACTGACACTGGTTAGAAACTTTTCTGGTAAGCCACGACTGTGTGGTGTTACACAGATTGGTAGAAATGGGTTAAATCAAAATGTGACAGTTAGCCAATAATAGGCTACAGATAATGGGCCAGGTAGTAATTTAAATAATACAATTTCTGTGTGATTATTTCGGGGGTTAAACTAGCCTGGCAGGATGGAACAAAGGGGCCCTGCGGTCTTACTATACCTCATAGGCTCATATATTTGAATACTGGGTTTCTAATTGGTGGAACTGTTTGAGAAGGATTAGGAGGTCTGACCTTGTCGGAGGTGGTATGCCACTGGGAGTGAGATTTGAGGTAAAACTATTCCATCACTTATTAGCTCTCTTCCTTCTCTACCTTGTGCAATCAATATGTAAGTTCTCAGCTACTGCTCCAGGGCCATGCCTTCCTGCCTGATGCCGTGCCACATGCTATGATGATCATGGATTTATGCTCTGAAGATGTAAGCTCCCAATAAACTTTATTCTATAAATTTTCTTTGTCATCTTTCTCCTAAGAGCAATATAAAAGTAATTAAGACATACGATGCAGTTTTGTGACTTTGAAATTCTTTCTGGAATTCAGTTCATCATTATTTGTTTAATGATGAGGAGCATATGAGCATTTTCAACAACATATAAATCATATTTCATAAGAACCCATGATAGCTACTACTATTTCTGTTAGTACAATCTCTACTCTAAGCACAGTAATATCAAATGAAATCAGATATGATATCCAACTTTATGCGTAGATATCCTCACTGTTGCTCTCATTTCCCCTTCAAACCTTGTTTGCACATTTCAGTCAATGCTTTCATCATTATGACCACAAGACTTATCTACAACTGCTAATCAATGTGTCAGCTCATACTTTTGAAGATCATCTGTAAGATACTCAACTATCTTGCAGCATAGAATGGCAAAGGGCAAATGGATAATAATGAAAGTAATTTCAAGTTGAAAAATTATATTTTGTTTGCAATTATGCAACTATCACAAGCATATGACTATGAGTTTACAGCAGAGATAAAGTAATGATGGATTAAATATTCTGAATATGCTACAGAGATTATTTTCAAATATCTTAAAAATTGTCTTTGGAAAATTGGAATTGAATATTTACATGGTTAATTACTTTTAAAAGAAAGAAAATACATAGATCCTGGTATCTTTTGGTACTCTTACAATCTAAGACAACTTTTCTGTTTTGTTTTCTAGAGTTTACTCTATCCTTGACCTATCTCTCCTAGATAGCCTGACAGAATTTTACTGTTGGTCATAACAAGGATTTATTCTGTTTGATTCAATTGACACTAAGAGCCTGTATATTATAACTTCAATTTCTTTATCCAAAAATGCAAATAAATTATTTCAGGCTTTGGGGGGATTATTTAAGATGAAACTGTTACTTTCCAGCTTTGTTACACTGCTCTTTATTCTAATGTAACTATACAAACACAGGTGTGTATTTGCTGATAATTTGCTTATTTGGATGAAAAAAAGAAGAATCATTTCTAAACAGCCAAGTTTTGCAAACTCTTGAGACCAGGAACTGGACCTTACTCACCTTTCTATTCCTCATTTTTGAGAAATGTGACTTGCCTAGGAAGTTGTATATTGAATTGTACTTTATATTCAGGATTCCTCAGTGAAGATGCTGCTTTTACATTTAAATTCACTGAAAGTTTTAAATGTACTATCATTATTTGAAACACACAAAAAATGTCGTGAAGAGGTGATTGAGTGTTTTATAATGCCCTCAGACATTAAAGAAAATGTCGCTCAATTGCTTTTAGTGCTTATGTGATTGATCACTTTTGTGCCATTTTAATATAGACAGCACAATGATATCTTTATACATTGACTACTTCAAACCCTGAACATATTAAGAATATTTAATTTAGTAAGGACTTGCTCAGGGTCCAGTTATTTTAGTGGCACTTTTATTGATAATCTTTTTGAACATCATCCTTCAATATTTATCTCCTCTAAATCTATGAATAAAGTATTTATTTTTCACATGGTGTTCTCCTTTCCTGTTTCCTTGTACAGACTATTTCAAAACATCTCTATATTACTAAGCCTTGTTAGGAATTCAATCATATATAATATCACACTGTATTTTTAATAGAATACTTGCTGTAAAGAAAATCATTTAATAAGGCATTTAGCATCCTATAATCTTTTACAAATTATTAACATGTTTTTACAGAAAAAAATGAGCATGTATTGATATTACATTTTTGCACATGAATTCATCTATTCGAGTTGCCATAAAAAGCACACTGAATGCATGACTTAAAAACAAATTATATTTCTTCTAATTTCTGTGGAATGCAATCCCAATCTAGGTGTCAGCAAATTTGATTTCTTCTGATGAACTCTCTTCTTTGCTTGGATATCTTGATATGGCTAGTCTTGTCTGTGATTCTGTGTTTCAATCAATATCTTCATCTTACAAAGGCATTATTCAAATTGGGTTAGATCCCACTCCAGTAACTTCTTTTAGCACACTTTTTTATTGTTCTTTTTTTCTGTTTGCTTGTTTTTTGTGTCTTTCCCACCCCATTTTAACTCTTTCATTTACTTTTTTAACTTTTAATTTAATTTTTATTCTATGTGTAATCTTTTCAAGTAATCCAGCCTTGCTATATATTGTCTAGGCTGAGGCTTCTTTCTTCAATCGTGATGAAAGCGTATACAACCCTGTAAGTCTTGCATTCTTCATGCATACAAAACCAACATTATATGCATAATTCCAAGTTCTGCTGTTAATTTTTATGTTGCTTGGTCCTCTTAAATCACTATGATGGAGGCTTTTGAGTGCCTGAGCAGCTTAACCTGGAAAAGCACTTCCCTATGATACCATTTTGCAGTGTGAGTCCCAGGAGACTCCCTTTCCAGCTATGGGATTTTATAGACAATTTTAAATGGATGGCTTTCTTTCAAAGAAGTGTATATATTCTTACCCTAAAGCCCTCAGTGGGTGCACCCTTGACACAAACTGCCTTTCCTATATTTCTAGCTCAAAATTTAAGACATATTGTATTGCATTTACTTTTATAACAATCACCTCTGTAAGTAGCCACAATAACTATGATATACTCTAAATGTTATGCTGTCTTGAAGTCCTATCTTCTAATTAATTTAGCCCATTAATTTTTAACTCAGCCTCACTCAGACAGTTGGGACACAAGTAAAATGCAGCCAGATTCTTTACCAGGATGTAACATTGTCTCTAAGCCTATTAAGGTCCTTTTTCTCATCCGAAACCCATGAGCACATGCTTTACTATCTACCTTCCTATTATAATTCCATTTTTGTAAACTATTGTTAGAATCATCTAATCAGCCCTGTTCATAGCATTCTATGGTTCCTTTAACTTGCATTTTCAATCTCTGCTACATTCTTCCCACAAAGAAGAGTCAATGACCCACAAACTACTTGTTGTGGTTTATTATATCAATGATTCCGTATTTTACAGACTAATTTTCTGTGTTAGTTATTGTCTCTCTCTGTGACCAAGACAGCTCACAGGGATAATTCAAGAGAAGTTAGGCTTATTCAAGTTCATAATTTTTAGTTTAATGGGGTAGAGGAGACATGAGCAAAGAAATTTCTACTGCATTTGTGGGTGTTTACATCATGGCCCAAACAGCAGGTCCCATGGATGAGTAAAACCTGCAAAAGCTTGCGTCTAGTTATCTACTTCCTCCAGACATACCTGATCTCCTAATAATTCTTTGGCCTTCAATATTGTGTCAAATTTGTCCTATAGCAATCAATTAATGATTTATAAGGGATATTAGCAATTCAAACCACAACAGCTAGAAATAAGGAACAAACCTCTACTATAACCAATCAAATTATTATATAATTCTATAGTTCATATTTATACTATACAAGTTTTCTAAGTTGGTTGTCTGACACTCAAATTCAAATGTTGATGGGAAAATATTTCCTTCTAGTTTTATATCCTTTGTCTACTGATTCTTGCCCTACAGCAGAGCTTGAATTTGCTTTTGAAATCAGATATAATCCATTTTTTTAAAAGACAGCTTCAAAAAGAATATTCCCAGCTGTTAATTTAGTGAGAGTAAAGTTATGTTAACTCATTGAAATTTAATTGCTAATGGATAATAAGATCTTTGGAACTACAGGCCCTACATCTGTCTCTTTTTAGTGTCTCAATTATCGTGACAATAATTCAATAGCATCCTGTTGAAGAAGCATTTCTGACATGCTAATGAATGGCACCCTGCTCATTTCCATGCACTTCCACTCCCTAGGTGATAATTTTCAGTGACACATTTTAGATTTCATCGTTATTTGGCCATATAGATAGACTTAGAGGGAGACCAAAATGATACATTAAAATGCTTAGTATAAATTGCAAATACCTTAACATGTATTTACTTAGGACTTTCCAAATTCTTCAAAATCAAGTCTAGTCATGAGAATTCTAATATATATGTTACTATATAATTTAATTACTGAAGTGGTATTTCCCTCTGTATGCTGTGATTACTATTGATAAATAAAGGAACTGCTTTGGGCGTATAGCAGAGCTATAGGAAAACAGAGCTATGCAGCTAAAAGTAAGCTCAATGCTAGGAAGAAGGACATGGAGTCAGAGATAAGCCATGTAGCCTGCCGGAGAAAGATGAAATTTTAGCCAGTAAGCCACAGCCACGTGGCAATACACAGATTAATAGAAATGGGTTAAATTAATATGTAAGTGTCAGCCAATAAGAAATTAGAGCTAATGGGTGAATCGATGATTCAATTAATATGGTTTCTGTATGATTATTTCAGTTCTGGGTGGCTGGGACAAACAAGTGGCTTCCTTACTACAAATTACACTTCTTTTGAATTTATGCTCATCTGCTTCATTGCTTTATCTTCACTTCCAGACTGTCCACAACTAAATGTTTTGTTCTTGTAATTAATGTTTGATTTTCTTTATGTTTAATTTTTCCAGATTGCATTATAACATTTGCTTATACTGACTATATTCAATTTCTTTCCCATGTAGTAACACTGAAGTAAGACTTAGTATCAACACTGAATAACAAGATCTTAGATTTATTTTTAGATACCTTTCACATTGAAGATAGAAGATGTAATTAAATAAATGTATAAAAGCTTTTTTCTTTTTATCAACTCTAATCATAAAAACTGTTAAGTTTCAAAGATATTTCTAAACTGATTTAGAGTATATAAACACAATTATTTCAAATTTACTGGGTATAGCTGATAGATATTTTTAATGACAATGATATTCCTACAAAATACTAAAATAATCTCTTAAAGAAGATTTATATTTTATGTGTGGATGTGTCTGTGCCTGGATGTATGTATGTGCTCCACATGAATGCAGTGCCCACATAGGTCAGAAGAGGGCATTATTAGATATCCTGGAACTGGATTTAAAGGCAGATTTGAGACACCCAATGTTGATGCTGAACCCAAGCAGAGTCCTGTGTAAGAGCAGCAAGTGCTGTTAACAGCTGAGTAATCTCTCTGCCCTTAAAACATTTTAAATACAAATGTGTACCTAAAATCCATCAAGATTAATTTAGAAATGATTTTAAAAAGCCTTTGCAAAATAAAAATCTGTGTAGTCCAAGAAGAAAGAAAAGAGAACAAAGAAGAAATCATAGCCCAGGTAAATTAAGTTAAATTAAAGACTTATTTCTTGATTGTGAAATTCACTCAGTTTTAATAGAGGACAGTTTTGAAATTTCTTGCCATTCAGACCTTGAAAAAGAATATAAATACCAATTTGTCTAAACATAGTTCCATGACATCCTGTCTGAATTTGGTCAATTAGCTGATTAGATGTCCCCTTGTGATCTGGAGCAATTGCTGAAATTGTAAACAAGATAAAACTGCTTTCTCAGAATATTTGCACAGTAATCAGTAAGTTCAATTTGAGATGTGTGGAGACACTTTCAGCTTCACACAGTTCCTGAAGACTGTGTATCCAGGCAACATAGATACTTGATTAAAGGGAAATGATTCTTATTATCTGAACAGTTTCCAAATAATATGTATTTTTCCTATTCTCCACAATGTAATCGAAAGCAAGAGCCAGTCAATAATCCATAGAGCTTTGAAGAGCCTAAGAATTTCAAGCTGCTTCTCTTCATGGATGATAGACACTAGAAGTGGAAAGTGACTAGAACCCATGTAGTCACAGCTAGCCCTCCTTATATCTAAATAGGTGTCCACATAAAATCTATGTATTATAATGAATCCCAAGCATCTCTACCCAAGATAGAGAGGTTGCTTTGTCTTACTGATATCAGAGAAGAATTCATGTACACTTGAACATCCCTGAACAAATTATTGAGAAGATTTCTTAACTTCTTATTTCCCCTTCCTTAGGAGTAAATAAAATCGAGTTCATCCTTTTTAGAGCTAATAAACTGAGGATAGTGAATCCTAAAGTTTTAATTCAATAATTAAATAAATATTGAGAAAATTTCTTATGCAACTGCATTTATACTGTAAACGGACAATTGAAAGTATAGGAAGTGGATGCATTTTTCACTGAAAAAGAGCTTATAAAAATCAACTGGCTACAGAGAAATTATATCAGAGATTCTGACAAATAATTTTATATGCAAGTAACCTTATCTGACAAAATCATGTACTTGCTTATACTTACATCCACTTAAACTTAATAAAGGTTGCAAAGCTACTACTTATAAATCAATCTACTGTATTCTGTGAGAGTTACAGTGGTAAAATATTGATTCAGGGAAGAATCATAATTTGGTGAGGAATAAATGAGAGCCTAACATTTGCTGAAACATAACTACATGTCACACGTTGTATTATGTACCTTACATGGGTCATCTCATTTAATCCCTGAAATTAAGTGATGTTTGATAACATATATATTCATAAAATAATATATTATGTGTATATGCATTATATGTGTGTGAATCCATGTACCTGAGAGTAGTTATATATATGAAAATATCATAGCCCACATTTGAAGATCAGAACACTATTCCTTATGTAGGTTCTTGTTTTCTGTCTTACTTGAGATGAGCTATCTGACTCAATAAGGTTTTAGGGATCCGTCTTTCTTTACCTTCTATATCCACATATGTATTCTGAGATTATAATTGCTTTCCATCTTTTCAATGGCTTCTAGGGATCAAAGTTAGATTCTCACATTTACTGTTCATAACAATATACTGAAACCTTAGGATATGAAATGACTTCCCCCAATTCTGCTTTTAATGATTGATCCAACAAGGTTGCTATGAAGAAAATTATAATTGGAAAGGTAATGTGGTTGTTATATTGGAACAATAAATAATACCAATTATCACTATGGATTTTATCTTATTGAACACAGGTATACAGTACAGTGAATCATTTCTCACTTGTCAATATGTTGTATTTTTCCTTATTTCAGGGACTTATGAGGTCTCAAATTCTATCTCAAATAACCTTCATATTTCAAGTCTTCTTATGGACCAGAAATTCCATTCTTAGAGACTAAATCATTCCATGACTCTTACACTATCTTCAACATCCCATACTTACACAATTAACAATTCTTGAAGACTTCACTAGATATTTAAAAATCAAAGTAATTCACATATTGCCATCACTGTCCCAGTCACCACACCTCATGTCTCTCTTTATGAGATTGTCTTTGAATGAGTGTAACTTTGTTCTTTTGTTACCTCAGTTTCTTCTGAGAAGAACAGCAGGAGAAATTCTGTTAATGTGTCTTATATCATATACATTCAGCTGGTGAGCAGATAATATTATTTCTTACCATTTCTACTTCCCTAACTAGATGATATACAGTCAATGTGGTTTATCCTTCTGGAATCCAGTTAACATTATAGTGTCAGATCCTATTACCCTAAAATACTCTGCACACAAGAAGAAAATGTTTCTATACTATTTTCACAATATTGGAATTGTTTATTATTATTCTATGAAATCTTCCTAAAGGAAAAACCCAAAGACATGTGAGAAGATTTATAATCATATAAAAGAATTAAATAATTAATGAATAGATGAACTAAAATGTTATTATTATAGATATGATTAAATCTGTGATGGAAAATTAATGTCATAAATGGTTATTCATTTATTGAAGAAAATGTAGAAAAACGCAAACTGACAACATTGTAGTAAGTTATAATTTAAAATTTACTTGTTACAAGTAAATGGACAAACGAGACATGTGACTCCTCATAATAGCTTAACATTACAAAGAATATGATCAGGTTTAAAAAATAATTTGTCCAACGATATTTCAAAGACAGTACAATTTTGAGCCAATAAATACTTCATTGTAGTAACTGGTGTAGATATAGAGTGGTGAAATGCCCAGGGATATATTCTGGTATGAAACCCTTTCAACAAAAGTTCCTTTTCTCTTTCTTTCTTTCTTTCTTTCTTTCTTTCTTTCTTTCTTTCTTTCCTCCTTTCTTTCTTTCTTTCTTTTCCCATTTTTCGAGACAGAGTTTCTCTGGGTCACAGACCTGACTGTCATGGAACTCACTTTGTAGATAAGGCTGGCCTCAAACTCATAGAGAGCCACCTGTCTCTGCCTCTCAAGTGCTGGGATTAAAGGTGTGTGTCACCACTGCCCAGCCTAAAACTTTCATTTCTTTAGATTAGGTTAAATTGAGAACATAGCTTTCCTTTGAATCATAGATTTATACATGTTTGGTACAAAGGAGTAACAAAATTTAAGATCACCCAGGCATGTATATATCTCTACAGGATATATGTTTTTAACTTTTATTATAAGAAAATAGTATTTTATTTTCATTTTCAAGTTTTCTTTTTTTTTCATGTTAGCTTGGCACAAGCTATTATTTTCATTAAAATATTATTAAACTAAAGGGAATGATAGTTATATAAAAATAATATAACTTAAGTGATAATTTACTAAACAATTTTTAACACCCATATTCAATGTAATACAAGGGAGACAGAGGTAAAGCAATTAGGTTGGAGCACAATAGTTCAGTGGTGACATTGAAAAGGTTGAGAGCTTTATGGTAAAAGCAATTCTCCAATGCATTGGGGAATATTAAAACAAGAGACTTTATATAATGATGAATGAATAGGTGTGGGAGTACCATTGAAAATAAAATTGCATTTCTTGAAATACTGAAGGATAATGTATTTTGGATCTAGAAATAACTAGAATAGCAAATCACAGTTTGTCCACCAAACATGTATGTACTTGTTTTATCCAGGTACTTCATGAAACAATGTAAGAATCAAAATGATTTTATACCTCATGCTTTATAAGAACAGCTATGTGTTTTTAAGCATTATTGTCACATACATTTTGAGTAAAAACTGACATACACACATGTCAATAATATACACAAGATAACATAGTTAATGGTAAATATAGGGTTTGCAGTTACAAGCATTGAGCATTTTAATGGGGCTTGATCATGATACTCTACTGCTCCTCCATTTAGAATAGACTATAAGGATATCAAAGAAAAGATTCTTGTAATTTGAATACCATACAAACACACACACACACATATCCACACCTACACACACACAAACACACACACATATCCACACCTACACACACACACACACACACACACACACACACACACACACACACACACAAACAGGATTCCTACCAAAAAGTTAAGAGAAGCAGAATTCTGTGAAGATGGAAGCGTTAAAAAGTTTTAAAACCTGGGTGACTGATAGAAAAGTTGAATTATCACAGTAAGATGTACATGGGGCAAGTCTCAAATCTGAGGAAGGAAGGGGCTACCTAGAAGTCTATACCTCAGAGGAATAGTGTTCCCTCAGAGTTTCGAATTACCTGGAGGCTTAATCCTCAGCAGCACAAAGTATACAGTCTCCTACCATAGATATTCAGGGACAGATTTTTTTTTAAACTGAGACAGTTGAGTGAATTTATAATAACTTACAAGAAAGACATTATACTATTTTTAAAGCAAGGTGTCCATATATCCACATACCTATCTTCACAAGACTTCCACTGTAAGCCGCCATGTAAAAATATATACTATTCATTTTTTTTACACTAAAAATGTGCATTCCCTCTTTTCAGCTTTCTCTTCTGTCACCAATATTTAGCACAAGTAAAATCCCAGAAAAGGAGCATAGTGGCTTCATGTCACTCATAATTATTTGATGACAAAAGAAATTTTATGACTTGCAATAGCTGTTTGACTGAGTCAAAACATTAAAAAACCCAGCATCAAAATATTCATGATATATCATAATTTCCAAACTTCCTGTTCAAAATATAATATCAGGAGAACAAATAATACATATTTCAAAAATCTCTTGGCTCAGTGCAAGAACTAAAAAGAAAGAGGTTTCAACATAATTCCATCTCCTATGGCAACATAACTTAATTTAGATTTTCTGGTGCTATATATAAAATAAAAGAATGCCCTTCATTGGTTGGTTATTATTATTCTTAGCATTCCAAAATATATCATAAAAGTTGAATCCTGAAATTTGAGATGACAATCTTTTCCCAGGGTTAAGAATTTAAATCTGACACAGGTTGATTGGAGTGGAATGAAAGTAATTACAACTTGAGGCTTTCTCTGATGCATTAATTTGGTGTGAATATAGCAACTTCTTGCAGTACAGGAAACTTTCATAAGCAGATTTTTATTAGGTGGACAGTGAGTTGCATTGCAAAAAGCTCTTCTTCAAGGATGACCAATGTCCCTGCGCAGCAAGGTGACAGCATCTTGAAAAAAAAATCTGAAAAATTTGACTAAGTTTCTTCATAAAGTTATAAAAGTGCCATAAACTTGGGGAAGTGGTATCTCAGAGCATATTCCACAGAAGTTTGCCATTGGCCAATCATTTCTTAAGTCCTATTATTCTTAAAAAATCAAGCTGATTGTTCTAGGAAATAAAATCTTGCAGCAGGTTATCTTTCTCTTAAAACCTTTCTGTTTTCTTTTCCACAATGGTCTCTGATCCTTATGTTGTGCCGGGGCTCCCTACAATTCATTGAACTCTGTATTATGACTAATTGTATTTTTCTGTGATGGTTTCTGCTACAAAGAAAAATTTCTTTGAGGAAGGGTAAGAGATATACTTCTCTGCAGGTATAAGGATAAATATTTAGGATGTAGTTATAATTAATTTGGTTTTAGGAAAATGGCAGTAGTAGGTTCTATTCTAAGATGAATAACACTCCACTAATATGGTTGTGTAAATAAGACCTGAACAAGGCACTATCAATACACATGCAAATATGGAAGGGGAAATATCATGGGGGCCCATTCGCTAGACAAAGAACTATACGCAACCAAGGACTGGTGAAAGAGAACAAATTACCTTTTTCCAGAAATGAGCCTTATAATCGATTATCTAACAAAGTAGTAGGCCCTGAGATCATATAGATATAAGCCACACTACATGGAATTAGTAGATTGCATTTATGCATGTAGTGTGCATGAGTAAATATGTGTGTGTAACAATAATAATAATAATAACAACAACAACAATAATAATAATAAAGAGGCCATCAACTTAAGAGAGAGTGAGGTAGGGATATGGCAGGGATTTTGGAGGTAGGAAGTTAATGGGAACAGTGAATTTATTTTAAATAAAATTAAATAAATAAAATAAAAATAAATAAGCTGAGTTGAAATTTCACTATATACTACATTTGTACATGTCTTGTTCCTGAAAGTAGTAATTTAACTGACTACAATCAAGAAAAATAGATATATTGGGAGGATGAGTTACTTATGGTAATGGTTCAGTAAATGTTGTTTCATTTGATTACCGTTGCTTATACCCAGAACTGAAGAATAGGAAGATAAAATATTTCTATATGGGTCTTAGTTTGGGCAATTATTTGGGGCATTTTTTTCTGATCTCTGCTCTAATTTCACATAGATATATTTTCTTGTATTGTAAAATTAATGAGTAATGGCTGTTTTAAATTCTGTAAATTATAGCATAATGCAAAGATTTCCAAGTTGCTAGGGGTCTAATAATTTATTATATGCATATATAAAGTTATTTTTTCTTATTTGTTTCTGTATCCTGTGTAAATAAAAACAAGATTATTTGACCATACCTTTCTTCCAAATAGAATAATTATATTTTTAGCCTTGATTTTATCATGTACTAGTCTCCAGGAGTTCACTATATATCAAGCAAGACAGTCTATTTCAATGTTTTTTACTACTCTAGCAGTTAGAAGTTCTTATTTGATCATTTTTTGTTTACTTTTATGGTCTGAATTTTATATATCCCTACAACTCATATGGTAAAGATCTCACTCCTTTATTACTCTATTTTGACTTAAATAGGTAATTAAGATAAATCAAAATCATTGTAAGCTTAATCTGTTCTGACTGCTGTCCTTATAGAAAGAAATAATAATTGAGTCCCAGGCACAACTAGATGGAAAAACATTTAAAGATACAGGAAGAAAAATGGCCTTATATGAGCCAAGGACAGAGATTTCAGAATCAATTCCCCTTACTGACACCTTAGTCTTTAAAACAACCTTGGAAATAAGAGGAAATGTTTTTCTTTTGTTTAAACATCCAGTTTATAATACTTTCCTATAGCAATTCTAGAAAGCTAATTCACTTATTAGGTTCCTTTCATATATTGATTCTACTTCAGTTATTGTGAATATTATGTGTCTTTCTGTGGCATCATGCAGTGATTTGATATTTGAAAGCAGTTGTCTCTTCATTCACCAACTGAAATTAACTTTTAATACATTGCAGTGCCACTTAAACTACCATAATTTAAAACTTTCAAAAATTGTGTTATATTGTTTCATATGATGCTTATTATAATCATATAATTTTCACAAAAATTCCTTTCAACGTAGACTAAAGAATCCTACTCTTACTCTGCTTTTGTTCAGTTTGGAATATCATGTTCTTTTTCTGTCAGCACATGGTCAGTAATAGTACTTCTGTATGAAATGAAGACTAACCTCTTATGTAGAAGTAGAAAGGCATTAATTAAATTTTATTCGTTTCTGTTCTTCATAATAATATAAATCTTATTTTTATACAAGGGATTCTATAATTTGTTATGTGCCTTCACTTGCTGTGCTACCTTCTCCTATTATTTAAATTACAATAAGAATTGAAAAATCCTAGAAATTCATGGTACATTAAATATCAATTTTTGATTCTTATTTGTGTAATGATGGTTTTTCTTCCCTTCTTTGGCATGTTAGTTTCAATTTAGACTTCAAAAATGTATGCTTAAACCCATTTCTTCTGGAGTGAGATTCTTTCTTATTCCCTTGATATGCTTCCTTTTTCAGTTTATGTTTTATGGTTCCTGTTTTTCTTGTTTTCTTCTCCATCTTTTGTTCATGTAATTTTTAAATTATTTAATTTAATCTTTATCATGGTCTCAATGGTCTTTCACCAGAAATGTTGTTTACTTGTATGTATGTATGTATATTAGGGATATATATCCTTAAGAGAGCACACACACACAGATTATTGAAAGGCTGCCAGTGTTCACAGACTTGATAAAAGTGCCTTCCAGGATTCCCATGAGTACTATGAATACAATCATCCATAAAGAGAATAAGAATGGAAGAGCTTTATTTAGGCCACATCTAGAAAGTTTATGTATCATTTCCAATTCTATTATTTTAGAGATAAAATTGTGATATTACCACATCTAACTGTTGGGTTGCTATGGAAAGTAAATCTAGCTGGGCTTGAGGAAGGGGAAAGTAAAATTTGATGAACACTTTGAATGATCTGCACTGAACGATATTTCATTAATCCCCATACAACATCAAGATACAATGCTATTATGATTCACGTACCACATACAAAAAGCTGAGGCATGAAAAGAAAAATGTTGCAGCAGGAAATCAACACACAGACAGAAGGATCTCCCACACCAGAAAAATATACTGAAGGTTACATGGATAGTTGTAAACAGAAACTGCACTTTAGTTTCCTGGCCACACAGACCTGAATAATCACACAAAAGCTTTACTAATTACAGCACTGCTTGGCCAGTGTCTCATGTGTATTTATAGCTAGCTCTAACATATTAAATTAGCCAGTTTCTATTAATGTATGTATTACCATGAGTCTATGACTTATCAGTAATATTCTGGCATCTTTCTGCTTTGGCAGCTACATGGTGTATCTTTGACTCTGTCTATATATCTCTGTTTGGATTTCCTGCCTAGTTTTATTCTGCTCAGTCTTAGCCAAAATAGCTTTATTAATTAACCAATAAAGCAACACACATATACAGAAGAACATCACACATCACATAGTCAATAGTTACCAGAGTTCATATGGTTTTTCTATACACAAACACATATCCATTTTCTATACACAAACACATGTCTAAAACATACAGACACATGCACATAGATCAAGAGAAAAATAAACTTCTTGAGACAAAAGACCATGTTTTATTTATCTCTAAATTTCAGTGTTCAGTCAAACAGTAAGCCCTGAATAAATTAACCACTGAATGAGTACATGAGCAAATAAATGAGTGTTGACAGGCTTATTTATGCTAAATATTTACGTATTTGATTCTGCCATCAGTTTTATTCACTTTTGTATTTGTAAAACACTACCAAATTTCTTCCTCATACCAAGGAAAATAATAGATGGACACAAATGCATGAATGTACAGTCACAAAAATGTGTATCCATAAAATTTACCAGTCTAGTAGTCTCGGGTTTACTATTAGGGAATGTATTTTAGCTACTGGTAATCTCTACTTTAGTAGTGATGCTTAATTTTTGATTTGGCATTGTGTTCTGGATAATGGTTATACTTTGACATTAAGATCACATTTTTTTGATTTGTTTAGTTATTTGTGTCAAGATTTTAAGGGACATTAACACAAAGACCCACTACTGGAAAACACAAAGGTTCCCCTTTAGACAAGGTGCTGAAATTAAAGGTATGTGATTCCCAAATGATGTTATTAAAGGTGTGATCCATTACTACCTGGTTATGTTTTTCCTTTATACTGGATAAATTTCTTGTACCAAAAGGTAGCCTTGAACTCACAGAGATTCGTCTGCAATAGCCTTCTGAGTGCTGGAATTTGTTGTTAGGATAATGTTCTTGTACACTGTAAAGATTTGTCACGCATATTGGTTTAATAAAATGCCCATTGGACAATATCCAGGCAGTAACTATAGCTGGGGCAACCAGTCTAGAAGAATTCTGAAAAGAGGAAAGTCAGAGATGTAATCACAAGCCAGACTTAGAGGAAGCAAGATGGGAATGCCTTATTCAGAAAAGGTACCAAGTCATGTGCTAAACATAGATAAGAGTTATGAGTTAATTTAAGTTGTAAGAGTTAAGTAATAATCCTGAACAATAGACCAAACAATTTATAATTAATATAAGCCTATGTGTATTTTATTTCGGATTGAATGGCTTAAAATAAAAATGATATTGAAAAAAATACACCTAAAAATTGTATAGTTATGTGGTCTGGTGGTGGTGCATGTCTTTAATTCCAGGACTTGGGAGGTAGAGGCAAGTGGATCTCTTTGAGTTCAAGTCCAGTCTGGTCTACAATGAGTTTTAGGACAGCCAGGGCTACACAGAAAAACCCTTTCTCAAAAACAAACAAACAAACAACAAAATAAATAAGCAAATAAATAAATAACTGTATCATGATTATAAAAATGCAGATATTTTTATGTTTTTTGTTATGATTTGCCTTTTAGCTTGGCTTTTGTTTTCTTCCCATGTGGTAACATAGTTCAGATTCCCGAAATGCCTTCTGGCACAATTCTCCCTTGCCACATTTCAATATCACTGGTAAAATGATATGCTTACAGGTGAAAGCTCCTTTGGAGTGCTTGATTTCATTCATGTATATTAGGATACATCGACTGTGTTACAAGTCTTGACAGAATGTACTTGCATTCAAGTGCATAGTTCTTCTTCATGGAAATGTTTTTATATTTTTATTCTGATGATTTTTTTTACCTTAAGTGATAGTGTGACACTGCACACATTGTTTGGACCACATCGTTTGGACACTAATTTGTAGTTTCCAGATATTTGAAGGTTTAATGATTAACTTATAAAAGTCAGGTGATAAATTATGAAGATTGCCTATTTCTAAATTGTTTTATATATTTACTGTTAGGAATATTTCTTAAGCTGAGCCTCTTTGCCGACACAAATAATTCCAATCAGACAAAATTAGA
>PVIU01023839.1:0-26603 GCA_004026605.1 Ondatra zibethicus | reverse complement strand
TTTTTGGGATCCTAGTCAGTTTGGATTCACACCTTCCTAGGCCTGGATGGAGGCGAGAGGCCTTGGGCTTCCCACAGGGCAGGGTAACCTGCCCTCTCTTAGGACTGGAGGGGAAAAGGGGAGGGGGAGTGGGGAAGCGGGAGGGAAATGGGAGGAGCGGAGGAGGTGGAAATTTTGAATGGTACTATTTATAATGCAATAATAAAAAATTAAATGTGGAAAAAAAATTAAAAATTAAAAAATAATAAATAAATAAAACAGTAACAAGCGAAAGAGACCCATTTTGCCCTCTCTTATTTAATATAGTTCTCAAAGCCTTAGCTATAGCAATTAGACCAACAGAAGTCATTAATGGGAAGAAAATAGGAAAGGATATTGCCAAATTATTTATATTTCCATATTGTATGATTTCTATACTTTAAGATCCTATTGAGTCTACTAGCCAAATCTTAGATCTAATCAACACTTAAAGCAGAGATGCAGGATATAAAATCAATATAAAAACCAGCAGCCTTAAAGCACACCAGCAATGTACTTTCTTATAAAAACAATAGGAAAAATTATTTATTATAGCTCCAAAAATTAATAGATGTATACGTAATATACATCTAAGCAAAGAAATGACCTAAATATGCAATGACAGTGGTTATTTAAGAAGCTTCCTTAATCTAGCTGTGCAATGTTTTTATTTTTGAGTTCATTATGATGAAATTGTGTTATAATTACATAAAATGTTTTAACAATTCTATCCAGATACCAACCAATGCTATATTTTTTTTTCAAAATAAAACAACGTGGGTTCATTTTTTCAGAATTCCATTGGGCTCTCTTCCATTGGGAAGAGTTCTAAATGCCCCAGATAACATGTTGTATTTATATTTCCAAAGAAACTAATGTGCAACCAATACATTTGAATAAAACTGCAAGCCACTTCTAAAAATGAAGCTCATTATCTTAGCGTCAGTGTAAGAAAATGTATAAATCTTGAGCAGTTTTTAATACAATCTTGAAACACAGGAGTCAGGAATGAATTTCTAAATACAATCTTGAAACACAGGAGTCAAGAGTGAATTTCTAGCCCAATCTCTGTTTGTTTTTTTTGCAATTTGTATAGGACAGTGACCTGAAAAGATAGTTAATCATCATTGGACTGATAGAAAAAACAGCTAAGTGACTTTAAAGAGGAACTTCCTGGAAGGATAAATGTTGGATATGCCACAAGTGCTGTAGAAGACAGAATTCAGGTAAGACATTTTGAGTCTGCTCTCAACATTACTTCAGTGTACAATATTTCTGTGCAATACAAAGGAAAGATATGGGGATATTTATGGTCCATGAAACAAGTTGTAGGGCCTTGTATCTTCTGTGCAGCTCTCAAAAACAGTTATTAATCCATTCAGGAGACAGACATGGCTCAGGGTTACACAGCCTCCAGTTATAGCAAGTAAAAGATAATTGAAAAATAAGAGTTGGTAAATCATTTCCCAGTTCTTTCTGGATAAATGGAACTTCAAGCATATAGAACTATGAGTTGATTCCCACTTCTTTTTTCTTTTCTTCTCTTCTCTCTCTCTCTCTTTCTTTTCTTAACTTCCTTTGACCTTGAAAAAGGAGGGCACAGAGCTAGATGGTAGCCAGGAATAGGCAGAGTCTCTGAGCTGCTTCAGTCTCTGCTGCCAGATGAGTGTGTGATTCATCTGCTGTGTGACTTGGGAGGAAGGAATGTGAGATTTTCCTGGTGCCTTTATCTCCAACTTAAAGATTTGCAAATTCTGGCTAGTGTAGCTCCTATCACAATGGAGAGCTCCTGGTATGCCATTTTCCCTCCTCATTTTGCAAAGATGATGAGAAAATTGTTACTGTCAATAAAGCACGGGGATCCTCAGGTTCTCAGGAAAGGTGTAGGCAGTCCTGTTTTCCTTCTCCTCGGTTCCTTGGGCAGATGGACTCTTGTCCATGTTGCATTCCTGTGGCCCATGAATAGTAAAAAGCAGACACACATACATCAGCAGAAGCCAGGTAATTCTGACCCTGCTTACCCCCGTCTACCAGGGAAGACTGTGTTCTCCTCCGGGAAGACTGGCAAGGTACAGTCAGATGTCTTTGGTCACCTGTAAACTTTCTTTGTTTGAAATACTCTTCTTAGTCAGTTAGAACCAAAAAACAATACATTCAGATGAAAGCACATTCCATGCCCTCAAATGAGTCTTCAAATTCCAAGGTACAGATTCAAGCCAGACTGACCATCTCATCTCCACGTGAATTATAAATCAGTTTACAGCTTAGTGTTTATGAGAAACCGAGACCAAATGTTGCAAGTATTTATCCCCAATATCTAGAAGTTTGTCTGAGAAAAGAGGGAAAATACAGAAGGTAATGCTAGATTAGTGCACTCATTCCTGGAATATCAGAACTACAGCTATTGTTTTGGTGGAGGTAATGGGAATATTGAAGAGAGAAGATTGGGGAACATATACAACCTATAAGTGAGGAAGGTTTTGGGTCAGGAAGCAACTTCCAAAGGGTGGAGCACAATCTTCTTGAAATGGTGGTGCCACCTGTGGAGAGCTTTGTGAGTGGATTGAAAATAAAACTTCACACAATAGCTGGGCTTAGGTTGTGAGGACAGAAAGTGGGAACTATAAATTATGTTTTGCGTGGTCTAGGGATCTCTGAAAGATTCTAGGGCCAGATGGACTGTGCACAGGGAGGCAGGCAAGGATGGCGGATAAAAACTTCATTCAGTCACTGTAGGATGAACCTGGATGAGAAGGTTCATATGGCTATCTTTAGAGGTTTGAGAATGTATGTGAAACATTAGGTGTGAAGCAAGACAAACTATACAAACCATGCAAACATGAGATTACCTTGTAAAAGCTGTTTCCTAATGTTAAATCTTGAACAGAGACAAGCCTGGGGAAATGCTGGGAAACTTATTGAAGGATTTCTTACAACCTCATCACAACACATGACTGATTTTCTGTTCCTGCCATGCCACCCAGGAGCTGAACAGAAGCATACACTAAGTTGGCTGGAACATGTAAAGAAAATGAAATGACTGGAATTCAGTTTTTTGTACATAAGCATGCTTTTCTGTGCTCTGCATGGGTTTATATTTTGCCCAAGCTGGCCTTGAATTTCTAGGCCTATTACTCTGCCTCATTGCTGCTGGGATTACAGGCATACACTACCAAGCTCAGTAATAGCCATGTGGTACGTAATAATGTGATAGAAATAAATTTCAAAATATATGGGCAGTAGAGAGCTAGCTCAGCTGGTTAAGTGCTAGGCTTGAATGCACAGGACATTAATTAATTCCACAGAACCCACATTAAAAAAAATCTGGATGTTGTGGTATGTGCCCATGATTCCAGTACTTCATGGTAGAGACAGATAGGTCCCTGGGCTTGCTGGCCAGCTAGCCTACTTTGCTTAGTGAGTTCCAGGCTAGTTAGAGTTCCTGCCAAAAAAAAAAAAATGAAAAGAACAAACAAACAAAAAACAGCTGACCTCCACATGCACACATGCATATGCTTATGCATGCGTGTGTGCACACACACATACACACATCCATGAACCCGCACACACACACACACATGCATCTGCAATATTTAAACATGCCTTTACATGCATACATACACTCACAGGAATACACATGCACTTGCATGTAGATGGCCATTCACACACTCATACACAAGAAAAGGAAAAAAGAAAAATTAATGGGTAATATACCCAGTTGACCCTCCTTATTTATAGATGGTGTTTTGACAAATTTCCTAATCCTGACCTCAAAATCAAGAGTGCTAGCGCTTTGTGGCCAATAGCCAGCATAGACCATGTGATGACAGCTTGGGTCACCAGGTTGTCAGTGGAGGGCGTAGGTGAGTTCTTGGAGGAGGTGATAGGAGGTGAGGCTACAGTTTGCTGTTTGAGTGTGACCTGTTCGCACTGTGTTTGTAGATACTGTGCATGTTGTGGTGTTTTATTGTTTGCAAATTTGCTACTTAAAATATGACAAAATGCAGTTAAGAGTTCGTTCATGAAAAAGTGCATGACAGAGACCAAAACTATATGAGAGACAGAGACAGACAGAGAGAGAAACAGAGAGAGAGAGAGAGAAAGAGAGAGAGAGAAGAGAAAGAGAGAGAGAGAGAGAGAGAGAGAGAGTAATAACCTTCAGGCTAGTTTGACCTAACATTTTATGCTGTGCTACTTCAATGTTAATGATGTGAGCATATATTCACGAAAGTACTTTTCAACAGAAATATGCTTGAAAGGTTACTTATTAGTTAGTTGGTTAAACTGTGTGAAACAAGGTACCCAGGCATGTCCTTTAGAATCAGTGTTTAGATGTTTACTAATTCCACGTTCTAATCAATTTTGCAGATTGTAACTAGCATAAGATAACAATCAAATAATGCTTATCATGTAGTAAACATACTGTGTAATGGGCACATCCACCAAATCATGTTTCTATTTCTCTTTATCTATAGATATTTTAGATACACAAATATGCCTTCATGCACACATGTGTAAACAAGTGCATGTTTTCTAAATTTTAGTGAAAAACACATTAGTTGACATAAATGAACTGAAGGAAGGAACTTGTTTACTTTCTTACTCTTAAGAATAGATACTCATGCTTGGTGGTGGTGGCGCATACCTTTAATCCCAGCATTTGGGAGGCAGAGGCAGGTGGATCTCTGTGAGTTGGAGGCCAGCCTGGTCTACAGAGTGAGTTCCAGGACAAGCTCCAAAGCTACACAGAGTAACCTTGTCTCGAAAAACCACCACCACAACAAAAAATAATAGACACTCAAGCTGGGTGGTGGTGGCCCATGCCTTTGATGCCCACACTCAGGAGACAGAGGCAGGAAGATCACTGTGAGTTCGAAGTCAGCCTGAACTGCAGAGGTAGTTCCAGGATAGCCAGGGCTGCACAGAGAAACCCCGTCTTGAAAAAAAAGAATAGGTACTAGAAAACACTTAAAATGTAATTCCTATTATATTTGACACCAAACACTTGTAGGAATTTACTCTGCAGGTATGACAATTTATAAATATTGTTTCTAATGAAGTAATTAAGTGCATGCCAGCTGCTAAACCACATGGAACTAGTTAAACATAGCATGGACAGCACAGCCCTCGTCCCTGTATAAAAGTACAATAAGCCCCTTTATACAGATAACGTTTAATGCGTTCAGCAGGAGAAGGAGCACAGAATGGTGCTGATCTTATGACACCATCCATGTAATAAAGGAAAAACACTATATATTTAATCAAAGCCTCTGAATACAGTGGCAAAGCCTAAGGAAGGGGTCTGGCTGTTTTTAATCTCATGTGTTTTCAATCATCTTTTCTTCTGGGGAATACATGACTTCTCAAGACAAGTCACATATAGCCAGCGTCTCTGATGCACATGGAACATACCTTACACACACAGTTCTTAAAGTGTAAACTTTATTGGTCTTTGCCATGGTGCTACTCCTCTGTGAAACCACATTAACAACATTCTTGTTAGAAGTTATAATATGATTTCTTCCTGTTCATTTTGAGTATCTGTTATTATGCAAGGCACTATTTTGCACTTTATAAAAATTTAAGGACAAATTTAATGCACGTTTTCTTTCCTTAGGCTGTATAATCTACACAGGCAGAATGATATCAAAATCCTAGTTTCTATTATTTAATGTTTTTGCTCATTTCAAATATAAAGAAATCACATACAAGAGTAATAAATGACACCTTTTCTCTCTTGGTAGGTGATCATTTCAACTGAAGCATTTATCAACAGCGTATACAGACAGTCCCATCACATCCACTATACAGTCATGGACCAGACTCAGCATTTAAGTGAAACAGCAGAAGTCCAACCTTCAAGACCAGGGAAAACAAGGCGCTGTGATGGATTCAAGGTGGGATGGGTGTCAGAGTTCCAAACAAAGACAAGTCAAGAGGGGATTTTTACTTAGAGTAAAGAAAACAAGTCATTTGAAAGAACATTGTTTCAAGTTAGAACTTTCACTGAAGTATAAAACTTTAACAACATTATCTATATCTTGATCTAAGTGTTTTAAATTTGAGTAAGGTTTTTCTTTGATGATATTTTTGATGTTTGCATATTCATTAATATTGAAAGCTAGAAATATTTTGATATTTTCTCTGGTTCTTGATGGGTCATGAGATAACTATAAATATAGTTAAAATAAAATAAAAGATGTGTGTGACATGTAAAATATTCTTAGAATCAACCTAAAAATCTTGAGGATTAGTGTCTATAAGATATTCTATAATCTCAAATTATTGAATTATTTCCTCAGTATTTTTAAAAATTCTGTTAATGAAAGAACATAGTCTGATGAGACAGAATTTGGCATTAATAAAAAGACCTGACAGAAAGACCTAGGTGAAAACTTAATAACGTCTTAATTTTTCTTATCTGAAAAACATGATAATTCTGACCTTTGATTTTGTCACAAAACTGTGGGTAATTGATGACATCATCAACTTCAAACACAGGAGAAAGGATTCCCTTAACTGTGTGATGTGAGGAAGTCAAGGAAGGAAAGGGAAGCAGTTACACCAATCACCCACCTTATCAAATAAAGATGTTGAGCCCATAACAAACTCTCAAAACCTTGTAAAGGACGAGACATCAACCATGGATGCCTTTTCCAGCACATTAATTTCCTGACCTAGCTGACTTTGAGGTCTTAAGTAGCTGAATGCAAACAACAGAGTTAATAATCAATTGCAAGAATGTTGTAAAAAAAATACCGTTCATTTTAACTTTGTCTGGGGAACATGAAGTTTATTTGTTTTCAGTGACTTCTGGCAAAGTCTGGTCTGATGAAATATCTGAATAAATTTTAAGCAGAAGGACAGTCCTGAAGGTACTCGTTAGCATAATTCAGTGACAACTTATCATCGGGGTGTTATGCTGTGTTATGGTGCAGTGTTATGGTGGGTGATTTCATGTGTATAGTGAAGTGATACCTCCTACAGAATATCAGGAGAAGAGGTCAAGAGGCAAAAGTTAGATGTTTATGTAAAACATGTTACCTGCAGCCTAGTAAAGAAGACAGAAAAAGCAGTAATAATAGTTACTAACATTTATTGACCACTTACTGGATGTCAGGTGCTAATCTGATGTTTTATTTCTACAAATGTACTTGTTCTTTGTTATAATTCCATCAACCAGATATTACTATCACCATTTTATAAATGAAGAAAGAAGCCTTAGGTGCACCAAGAGAATGACTTTCCTTATATTTTGTTTGCTTAGGTTTCTATTACTGTAATAAAGATCATGACCAAAGCAGTTTGGGGAGGAAAGGGTTTATTTCATCTTACATTTCCAGGCTACAGTCTATTACTGAGGAAAGACAGCAGAATTTAGCAGGACAGGAACCTGGAGGCATATTTGAAGCAGAGACTTGGAAAAATGATCTTACTGGATTGCTCCATTCAGTAAGATGGTTTACTCAGCCTGCTGAAGGATTGCACTTTCCCCGGTGGCCTGAGACTCTCGGGTCAACCATCAATCAAGAAAATGTCCTATAGACTTGTAGACAAGCAATCTAATGGAAGCACTTTTAGAAAATGAGCTTCTTCTTTTCAGTAACTCTAACTTATGACTTGTTGACCAAAAACTATCCATCCTAGGACTCAAAGACTGTAGTTGATTATCTTGGTATCTTAGTTACTATTCTACTGCTGTGAAAAAGAGGCCATGACTGAGGCAAGTCTTACAAAAGGAAACACATAATTGGAAACTTGTTTTCAGTCCTAATGTTAATCCATGATCACCATAGTGGGAAGCAGACAGGCATGGCACTGTCTCAGCAGTAGCTGAGAGCTTCACAGGCAGCAGGAAGGGGGGGGAGGGAGAGAGTGAACAGGCTAGAGAGAAAGAGAAAGAGGGAGGGAGGAAGAGACAGAAAGAGGGAGGGACAGAGGACAGAAAGAGAGAGAGAGACTGGGCTTGGCATGGATTTTTGAAGCATCACAGCCCACTCCTAGTGACACCTACTCAAGCAAGGCCACACCTACTTCAGCAAGGCCACACTTCCTAAACTTGAATTCAACCTACCAGAGTGGTTACTGTCATCTAACAGCATGCCTCCAGGTTCTTTGGAGAATTCTTTATGAGTTTAGAGCTCACTTGTTTTTAGTAATTAACAACACTCTACAGCTACCTCATTTTAGCTATGTGTGTACTAGAAGACATCACAGTTGCTTTCACATTTTAGAAATTACCAATAAAATTGCTATACACATTTGTACACAGGATTTTGTTTAGATACAGTTTTTAACTGCCCTTGATCAAATATCAAAATGTGATGGTTGAATTCTATGCTGAGAGTATTAGTTCTGTAAGGCACAGTTTAGCCATCTTCTAAAGTAACTGTATTGATTATTGTTGTATGACACTAATCTCAGCAAGATACTAACAAATGTGCACTTACTCCAGATAGGGAGCCAACATCTCAAAGTACAGATACCCACAAAGTCTAATTTGGTTGATGATCTTTATTGGGGTTACTTATAGGAATATGGGTGAGGAGTTATTTTAAAAGCAGAAATGTTTAAAAGAGCTGCACCACCAAAGCCTACTCCAGCATGGATGACAACTCACAAAAAACTTGGAACACAGAACAAACTGCACAACCTTGTTGGAGGGAGGCTACTTGTTGGTTCCTGGCTGCTCAGCCCCCAAATAATCACACAGAAACTGTATAATTTGCAATACTATTTGGCCAATAGCTTAAGCATCACCACAAGGTCATAGCCTACCAGCAAAGTTTCAGCATGTCTGTCTCTGGTGGAGGTTCCAAGGCTTCTTTGGATTCTTCCCTTCTTTCTCCCAGCATTCACTTTAGTTTCCCCCACTTACCTAAGTTCTGCCCTATCAACAGGCCAAGGCAGTTTCTTTATTCACCAATGGTATTCACAGAATACAGAAGGGAATTCCACATCACCATCCCTTTTCTGTTTAAATTAAAAGGAAAGTTTTAACTTTAACATAGTAAAATTACATATAACAAAAACAGGTATCAAGTAATAATTACAGTTTTATCTATAACTATAACTCTAAATTCCAAAACTCTTGAATTGACAGAAACTTCTTGCTTCCTGGATAGTCACCCAAAGTTCTTCTGTACCATTGGGGCATCCACCTTCATCTTACAGGTCTATAGTATCCAGCAGACTTTTCCATGAAGCAGGAAATTTCAAAGACAGCTCTGCCTATATTGGCAGTTTGTCCATCACTTTCTTCTGTGTCCTGCAAAATAGACTTCTAGCAGACTCTTTCTTGAAGTAGGAACCCCGAAGGACCGTCTCATCTTCTTTAGGAAACTTCAGCAGTCATTTTTCCATGGGTCCTGCATGTCCAGTTCACACACCATACCATTAAGCAGTCCAGGCAGGAGCAGGTTATTACCCAAATGGCTAGTAAACTCCATAAGGAGCCTCTTTGATGCCCATCTTCCTCTTGAAGTAATTGGTGCTGCCAGGAGCAGATGTGTCTCATTGTTATGAAAATTCCTATGTTCTTAAACATTTTAAATGCAATAGTCTGTAGTCTTTGAAAGGTTTGAAGGACACCTATCCATCAGAAATACATATCTGTCCGTCTAGAAAATCTAATTAACATGACTACATGCTTGACTATTATAGGCGAATCTCTATTAACTAATTTCTCAATTATACATTATATTTTTAAGTTAACTGTACAATCATAATACCTTAATCAAGACACAAATATACAGATATACAGTACAACAAAATTGACCTTAAATTTATATCAATAAACCAATATCCATACCAATGCAAATCTCTATAGCATATCCCCCTTTAAATGTAAATAAACATTTATAGACAATATTTGGGAATATGGGCATAGTTCTCTCCAAACTGCTTCCTGCTTTTTGTTGGGTGAAGTATTTTTGGGGGGTATTCATGGCAACCTTTCTGGATATCTTGGTACATCAAACCATATTAGTCTGGAATGATAGCACAGGTTCTCATCTTCTGTGGAAACAAAAGAAGGACCTCTTTTCCCAAAACAACATATCCTTAGACTTGAATTTTGAAGACAAAATTCCTTTAAAGTACATATGTTGGTTACTTAGCTCCTTCACAGTCAAAAAATTCAAAGAAAACTCTATAATATACATAATTTAGACTCTTTTTATATTCTATCTTTATATGGATTATTCTTTCTTTACTCCTTTTAATCTATGACTGTCTGTACTCTGTCTCTTTAAAGACAGAGTTGTTTTATTTTTTATAAACCATTTACTTCCCTTTATAACTCTCTATACTCTTTTTCTTCTCTGTCCCAAGCTTGCATATATTTTTAAACACACTGTGTCTTGTTTAAAGGTCTTTTATGTCTGAATCTGTCCTATTGTGTATCTGAAATTCTTTTTTGACCAGAAGTGCTTCTTAAAAACATACAGACAGGTGTATGCCCAAAGAAAACAATAGTTCAATTCCCTAATTTTAGAAATTCATCTATAAGCATTTTAGCATTGTATATGTATGTGATTTTTATTATATCCTTTGTACCCCTGAAATAACTTTTCTAAAACTTCACTTTGATTTAGTCATTTCTATTGAGCTACAATGATTAATTGAGTATGTCTTCCTTTCTTTGCCCATTTTTCTCTTTTTTTTAGTCATCCTTTGTATGTTTACTTACACTTTGCATATGTATCAAGCATTCTTCAAGGAAATAGTTATATGGGATAAAAGGTAATATAAAAATTAGGTTCTAAAAGGCATTTGAATGTGATACTCCAAGGACAACTTATGTTGCTATTTCCTAACTGATTTGAAAAGCACCTAATTTCCTACTTAATTTTAAGCATTAAGACTGCGACTCTACTTAATCATTTACAAGTAAGATAACTTTAGTTAAAAAAGATCTTATAACTGCCATTCTGCAATTTAAGCTAATAGTATTTCTATTTTTATTATTTAACTATCATTTACTTTTTGTTATTGTTCGTATGTATGTACATATGTGTCATATGTATGCAAGTTCCCACAGGGGCCAAAAGTGGGCTTTGGCTCCACTGGAACAGAATTTCAGGGATTGTGGACAGCCTGACATGGGTACTGTAAAAAAAACTTTGATCATCTGGAAGAGCAGTAAGACACTTAATTGCTGAACTATATTTCTCCAACCTCTTGTTTTGGTTTGGAGATTATTTCTTTGTGGGGAGTTTAGGCTGGTCTGGACTTTCATAAATAAGTTATCCTAGAACTTACATCTATTCTCTTGCATTGACTTTCTGAACACTAGGTTTAAAAAAACATATCACATGTCTGGCTTAAACCTTTTTTTTTAATTAAGTTTGTTTTGTATCTTCTTCATTCAATAAATTGTATATTATTTCAAAAAAAAGAGAAGTGCTTCTTAAAATGCTAAGCCCTCCTTCTGCTCTTCTACTGGACCTTGGAGCAGAAGAAGGGAGAATATGAGCAAGGAAGTCAGGACCACAAGGGTTTGGTTCACCCACTGAGACAGTGTGCCTGAGCTAATGGGAGCTCACCAACTCCAGCTGGACTGGGAATTAACGAGGATGGGATCAAACTGGACCCTCTGAATGTGGTTGACAATTGGGGCAGACTAAGGGGCCAATGATAGTGGCACTGGTTTTTGTCTCTACTGCATGTTCTGGCTATTTGGGATCCTATATTCTTTGGATGCATACCTTCCTAAACCTGGATATAGGGGACAGAGCCTTGGACTTCCCACAGGACAGGGCACCCTGCCATCTCTTAGGACTGGAGGGGGTGGGAGGAGGTTGTGTGGAGGAGCGGAAGGGAAGTAGGAGGAGGGGAGGAAGTGGGAAATTTGATTGGTATTATAAAATAATAAAAAAGAGGAAAAAAATAAAATGCTAAGCCCTTTTTATGAACTAAAGCGGCACCATTGCTAGGGTATATATGGCACTGCCTGCTCTCCCTGCCAAGTCCAGCATGGTAGAGCTGTTTTCTGACTCTGATAGCTATGACCCCAGCCAGTCTGTGTTGCCATTAAGCAAGTTGTGGCAGTCTGCTCACAAACCCCATTTAAATGCTCATCCACCCGACAGAGCCAGAGGTCGCACTGGCAGCATGGCCCAGAAAGCCTGCATTTCAAAGCACATGGCTTTTTTTCTGCTACTGCTGAATCAGTAAGACCTCTCTTAAAGGTGCTACAGCATACTGCCAGCAAGAAAAATCCATTCAGGAAAATAAATGTGGCTAAACTTTGTTTTTTAGTGTTTAGAATTCTTTTCCAAGCCCTCTCAGGTTTTACATGGATTTAGTCCACCATGTTGGAATGCCAATTTGTTGTTAGGGACCACTAGTTCATTTACTAGCTGCCCGGCAGACCAGACCTGGAATAATCACACAGAAAACAAATTATTTACAATACTGTTTGGCCAATAGCTTAAGCATCACCACGAGGTTGTGGCCTACTAGCAAAGTTTCATTGTGTCTGTTTCTGGCAGAGGCTTCTTTGGACTCCAATCTTCTTTCTCCCAGCATTCACTTTAGTTTTCCCTGCCTACCTAAGTTTTGCCCTATCAACAGGTCAAGGCAGTTTATTTATTCACCAATGGTATTCACAGCATATGGAGAAGAATCCCATATCACAGCCTAAAGGCAGCTGAATTGGTTAGAGAGTAAACTTTCCAGGTAGTTCAGTATGTTTGAGCCTCTTCCAGATTGTTCAGCTGTTCTTTGCTACTTCCAGGCTGCTCAAGTTATCTGAACATGCCTCTTGTCCTTACTACCAAAATATACTTCAGGAAGAAAGACCTGATGAATATGGTCATTTTCAGGGACTTCATGAAGATCTTGAGTTGTTTATTGCCCAAACTTAATGAATTTTCCTACAATATGGAAAGTTTCCTTTCCCCTTAGAACATCCTGTAGTTTTACCTTCCTTTTGACATTCTGTCTTTAATTACACCATAGTTTCACCACTCTTTAACAACATGTGTCTTAATGAGCATCCTTCCAAGATGAAGGTTTTAATCTCAGAGGAAATGGCTCCTGGTAATCATCCCCAACAGCAATTGTGAGAACTGCCTTTGGTCTTCATCCTTAGTAATAACTGCCTTCTCAATGGTCTAGATTTTAACTGTCGGAGTAGTTTAATCTATGTCTCCCACTCTTTTCCATGTGTCTTTTGATGGTAGCACAAACTTGAAACATTTTTTCATATGGTTCTCACCGATATTCCTTCTTAAAGAAAATGTCTTTTGCAGCCTCTTTCTTAAATGCCTTAGTTACATTTTTGATGTTTTGAAAAAAACACACACAACAAAGGCAACTTATAGAGTAAACAGTTTACTTTAGTTTATGCCTTCAGAGGGGTAAGAGTCCATCATGATGGGTATGCATACCAGTAAGCCACAGACATGGTGGCAGGAACAGAAAGTTGAGATGCTGGGGCCAGCGCCAGTGGTGGCCAGGTCCCACAGAGGAAATATACAGTTGGTGAGGGAAGGATGAGCCAGGTGGAATGGTTGGGAGAATCTTGCAGCCTGACTTTTTATTTTTATTTTATTTTTATTTAATAAATTTTTATTTATAAATAAAAATAAAAATAAAGAGTGCTTTTATTTATAAATAAAAATAAAAATAAAAAAAATAAAAATAAGAGTGTTTTTTATTTATACAGAATTAAGTAAGCATGGATAGATTCATGTTGTTCCAAAACATAGATCATACCATTTCCGTTTTTGGACATGTGTTTTACTTTCTCTTACATATCTTTTAGTCATCTTGATAAACCATAACAGAGTAGAATTGCCTTTTATAATCATTCGCCCTCCCCCTAAAGTGTAATCATCATTGATAAAGTTGTCTTTCATAACCATGACACAATTTTAAAGTAGGCTTTCTCCAGAGTCACTTTTGTGAGCAGTATCATTTGTATTCTTCAAGTCTGTGGTCCATTCTGAGGTAGTTGCTGTGAAAGGTATAAGGGACAAGAGTCAATTCATTACTTTAAAATGATATCTTCCTAATTGTAAACAGAGACTGTGCTTTTGTTTCATGGCCACCCAGCCCTGAATAATCACAAAAAACTATATTAATTACAATACTATTTGGCCAATGGCTCAGACATATTCCTAGCTAGCTCTTACATCTTAAATTAACCCATTTCTATTAATCTGTGTATCGCATAAGGCTGTGGCTTACTGGTAAGGTTCTGGTGTCCTTCTCCTTCTGCAGCTGTGTGGCATCTGCCTGACTCTGCCTTCTTTCTTCCTACATTGCCTTAGGTTTCCTGCCTAGTGATATTCTGCTTTGCCATAGGTCAAAGTAACTTTAAAATTAACCAATGGTATTAAAACATATTCACAGCATCACCCACATCACCCAATTTTCCATTTGTTCCTCTGTCTTAGTATAAAACCAAACTGTCAGTTTCTATGGGTCTATTTCTGAGATCTCTGTTTGGTCCCTTTGATCTATTTCTCCACTCTTCCACTAGTATAGATTATCCTGGCTGCTGTAGATTTATAGTCAGTCTTGAACTCAGGTACTCAAAGTCCTTGAAATTTTTCCTCCTTCAATATTGCATTTCTCATTCTGGGTCATTTGTCTCTTATATAAACTATAAAGTTACTTCATTAATATCTACTAAATTATTTACTGGGCTCAATTAACAGTTTATTAACCGTGGGTGTGTGAAGCTGAAAAGACCTGACATGTCAACACTCAGTTTTTCTGTACACACAAATGGAGAATAGCTACTATTTGCTTTGTAAATTTTCTTCCATTTGAAATTTGTTCTTTTAATTAGACTTTATTAAATTTATAGCAAATCATGTAATTTTCAGAGATGCCAGTAAGATAACATGATGTTTTTTGTTTGTTTGTTTCAGTTTGACTGTCACTGTTCACTGCTGGTACATTGGAAACTAATGACTTATGTATAAACTCTTCTTATGATTACTTCCTAGTTTCATTATTTCCTTAGCAGCCTTTAAAATATTTTGTAAAGATTATAATGTCATCTGAAAAGAAAGCTTCTTCTTTCCTAATCTCACAACTATTATTTCTTTTCTTGTCTTATTGCACTACCCAGACTTCCAGTAAAATAATTACAAGCAATGATAAGAGTCAGCTTCTGCTTGGTTACTGACCTAGTAGGGATACTCCTATTATCTCATTATTAACGGTTGTAAGTTTTTGGTGCATAATCTTTATCAAGTTAAATAATTTCCTCTCTATAGCAAGTTTATTTTCATATATATGCATATCCATATTCTTTATTAGCCTGCTGATAGAATGGATTCATAGAATCATTTTGCATATCTGAGATATATATTCTTTGGTCATGGTGTTTAATTATTTTTAAATATCATTATATTAAACTTCCTAATTGTCTTTGGAATGTTTTGTACTATATCTATGAAAGATCATGGTCTGCCCTACCTTTTTCTTATAATTTCTTTGTTGATTTTGAAAATGTGAGTAATGAAGGCCTCATATGATAAGAGATGAAGTATTCACACTATTTCTATACTCATATAGACTAGGGGAATTTGGTACAATATTTTCCTTAGCTATTCAGATGACTTCACAAATGAAATTGTCTGTACCTAGTTTCTTCTGTTTTGGAAGTATATTGGCTAGTAAACCAACTTTTTACAAAGATACAGGCCTGTTTAGATTTTTGCTTTGTCTTATACTCTGTGTACATTGTATTTTTCAAAGAATAGGTGCATGTCACCTTATCATTAAAATTTTAGGCACAGTGTTCATACTTGTTTACAGTATCCCTTTTAGTTCTTTAAATACCCATGTTATCTGTAGTAATGGCTCTTCTACTCCCATGATGACTGTAATGATGGTTCTTTTATGCCCATGCTCTCTGTGGTGAAGGCTCTTCTATGCATGCTATCTGTGGTGATGGTTCTTCTATGCTCATTCTTTCTGTAGTGATGGTTCTTCTATGGTCATGTTGTCTGTGGTGATGGCTCTTCTATGTCCATCCTGTATGTAGTGATGGATCTCCTATGCCCGTGCTATCTGTAGTGACAGCTTTTCTAAGCCCATGCTGTCTGTAGTGATGGCTCTTCTATGCTCATGCTTTCTGTAGTAATGGCTCTTCAATGCCCATGCTGTCTGTAGTGATGGCTCTTCAATGTCCATGCTGTCTGTAGTGATGGCTTCTTTTCTATGCCCATGCTGTCTGTAGTGATGGCTCTTCAATGTCCATGCTGTCCGTAGTGATGGCTTCTTTTCTATGTCCATGCTGTCTGTAGTGATGGCTCTTGTATGCCAATGCTGTCACTGGTGATGGCTCTTCTATGCCCATTATTTCTGTGGTGATAGCTCTTATATGCCCATGCTGTCTGTAGTGACAAATCGTGTATGCCCATGCTGTCTGTAGTGACAAGTCTTGTATGCCCATGCTGTCTGTAGTGACGGCTCTTCTATGCCCATGCTGTCTGTAGTGATGGCTCTTCTATGTCAATCCTGTCTGTAGTGATGGCTCTTCTTTTGTAAATTAAATTGTATCTTCACACTTTTCTTCACAGTAAAACCAGTTACAGTCTTACTATTTGGAATTTCAAAAGAACTGGGTTTGTTTGTGTTGATTTCTTCTATTGACATTCTGTTTTCCATTTCATTGATTTCTCTTTCAATTTTTATTCTCCTGTGCTTACTTTGAATGTAATTGACTCCTTTCTTCATTTTCTACTTTCAAACCATACATATTCACATTTGTTTCATATTTGTCTTTTTATGTAATATATACATTGGTTGCTATAAAATTCTGTCTTGATATTGCTTTAGTTACAACCCACAGATTTTGATAAAAGCTCTTTTGCTTTCTTTTAATTTAAACTACTTTACTTTTTTTTGAAATTTCTTTTTTTGACATTTATTTTTTAGGAGTGCATGGCTTAACTTTCACATTTTATGGCATATTCATTTATTTATATTTTTTAGTTTTTCATTTAATTCCACAAAGTAAAGAAAGGACTTCACTGTTGTTGTTTGCTTATTTATTTGTTTTTTCTTTCTCTTATTTTGAATTGAGTAGGGTATATTTTATGGTCCCAAATGTGGAAATGTAGTCTATACTGGTGAATGTTCACTGGGGTGCTAAGAACAATGTGTATTCATATCATTGTTGTTGGTTGCAATGGCCTGTAGCTATTTATTCATCTTATTTATGATGTCTTGAGGTCGATTGTGTTTTTATTTCTGCTTCTGTCTGACGGATTTATCTGTTATTGATAGTGAAGTCATTTATTTCTTCTTATCAATCTGCTGTTTTTTGCTTCAGGTAATTTGTTGTCTTATAAACAAATACATTGAAAATTGCTATATATTCATTGGGAAATGATCCCTTTTCATAATATAGTGACCTTTTAAAAATCATTGACAACTCTACTATGTAAGAGGAAGTCTGTTTGTTTGTTCCCAAAATAACCACACGGAGACTATATTATTTAATACACTGGTTGGCCAATAACTCTAGCGTATTTCTAGAAAACTCTTACATATTATGTTAATCCATTTCTATTATTTTATATTTTGCCATGAGGCTTGTGACCTACCAGCAAGGTTCTGGCTGGTGGCTTGTGTCTTTCTCCTCTGGCAGCTCCATGGCATCTCACTGACTCTACCTCCTTTCTCCCATCATTTAGTGTAGTTTTTCCCACCTAGTTCTACTCAACACATGCTAGCTAAATCCACATAAAACCTAAGAGGGCTTGGAAAGGAATTCTAGATGCCCCAAAACAAAATTTAGCCACATTTTTTGAATGGGCTCTGTTTGCATGCTGCAGCTCCTTTAAGAGAGGTTTTCCTGATTCAGTGACAGAAAAAAAATCCTGCATGGTTTCAAAACAGTGGCTTCCTGGGCTGAATGACTCTGACTCTTTCAGGAGGTCTGGATATGGAGCATTTGAATGGGTTCTGTGAACAGAGTGCTACTACTTGCTTAATGCCAACTTAGACCCATTGTGTGCTTAAAAATGGGGTAATGTACATGGCTCTCAGAGGCAGCAAACATGCCTCTGCTATGTCGACCTGGGCAGAACATACAGGCAGTGCTATGTTCGCCCTAGCCATGCCTGCTTATCAATTAAAAAAAGGCACTTCTGGTCAGAAAATAATTACAGATATACAATAAAGACAGATTCAGACAGATGTAGACCTCTGAATGGGTCACAGTGCTGGATAAATGTATGTAGGCTTGGAAGAGAAAAGAAAAAGAACAGAGAGAGTTATAAAAATAAGTAAATCATTTTAAAAAATCATAAAGCAAAGTATTTAAAGAGGCAGCACAGAAAGTCAGATTTAAAGGAGCAAAGAAAAATCAGCCATGTAAAGATGGAATAAACACAGAGTGTCAGGATTATTTATATTATTGTGTTTTCTTTGAATTTTTTGACTGTGAAGGAGCTAAATATATAGAGAGACATTTTATTGTATGGGCTGCTAAGATAAACCAACATAAAGATACCTTGACTTCAGAATTTGGGTCTAAGGATTTGTTGCTTCAGAAAAGAGGTTCTTCTTTTGTTTTCACAGAAGATGAGAACCTATGGATTTCTTTCAGACTAATAAGTTTTGATGGAACAAAATCTCCTGAAAGGTCACTGTAAACACCCCCAAAAGATACTTTGCCCAACAAAAAGCAGGAAGCAGTTTGGAGAGAACTATGCCCAAATTTCCTAAATGATTGTTTATAAATGTTTGTTTACATTTAAAGGGGGATATGACATAGATATGAATAACATGCATTGGTATTGATCTTGGTTTATTGATGCAGGTTTTGGGTCAATCTTGTTATATGTATATTTGTTGATTAAGGTATTGTGTTTGTACAGTTCATTTAAAAATGTAATGTGTAATTAAGAAATATAGGTTTAATAGATAATCATCTATAACAGTCAAGCTTGTAGTCATATTAGTTAGGTTTTCTAGATATGTAGAGATATATTTCAGCGAGGTAGATATTCTTCAAATCTTTCAGAGACCTTCAAAATATGGCATTTAAAATGTTTTAATAACTTAGGACTTTTCATGACATGAGACGTATCTGCTCCTGGCAGCACCAAGCTACTTCAAGAGGAAGTCGGGCATCAAAGAGGCTCCTTTAGAGTTTGCTAATTATTTGGACAAGAAACTGTTCTTGCCTGGACTCTTTGATGCTGTTTGTATGAATTGGATATGCAGGACCCACAGAAATATGACTGAAGGTGTCTAAAGAAGGTGAGACAATCCTTTGATATTCCTGCTTCATGAAAGAGTCTGCCAGACATTCTTCAGGACACAGAAGAAAGTGACTTACAAACTGCCAGTATATGTGGAACTGTGTTTGAAATTTCCTGCTTTGTAGAAAAGTCTGCTAGATACTATGGGCCTGTGAGCTATAGCTGGATTCCTCAATGGTACAGAAGAACTTTGGGTGACTGTCCAGGCAGTGAGATATCTCTATCAATTCTAGAGTTTTGGAAGTTGCTTACAATGC
This sequence comes from Ondatra zibethicus, assembly GCA_004026605.1. NCBI lineage: Eukaryota > Metazoa > Chordata > Mammalia > Rodentia > Cricetidae > Ondatra > Ondatra zibethicus. Next base: position 7,087 of record PVIU01023839.1, on the reverse strand, counting down.
ACTTCCTGTTTACTTAGGTAATATTATATCCTTCTGGAGTCTTTGTTGGAGTTGAGTATAGATAGTTATAATTATGGTTTTACTTAGTTATGATAAAAGATAAAGTAGATATAAATGTTGTAACTATAATTCTTGCTTGATTCCTGATTTTTTATATTCTTTTATTTTTCATTCAAAAAATTTACACTTCCTCCCCTTTTCCCAGTCCTCTTCCGCTACCCCACTAACCCTCCTCCATCCCCCTGCTTCCTTAGAGGGGGCAGGGTACCCTGCCCTGTGGGAAGCCCAAATCCCTCCCCCATCCATCCCGGCCTAGGAAGGTGTGCATCCATATAGACTAGATTCCCAAAAAGCTAATACATGCAGAAGAGATAGGTCCCAGTGCCCCCATTGAAAGGCACATTCAGAGATTCAGGTTTGATCAAATGCTCATTCAGTCCTGGTCCAGCTGAATTTGGTGAGCTCCCATTAGATCAGGCACACTGTCACGGTAGGTGGACCAGCTTCTCCTGGTCCTGCTTTCCTTGGTCATTTTTTTCCACCTTCTGCTCTTTAACTGGACCTTGGAAGCTCAGTCCATTGCTCTGATGTGAATGTAGGTCTCTGTCTCTATCCCCATCCATTGGATGAAATTTCTATGGTGATGATCAAGATATTCATCAGTGTGACTATGGGACAAGGCTAATTCAGGCCCCCTCTCCTCTGCTGCCCAAGTACCTAGCTGCGGATATCCCCCTGGACACCCGGGATCCCCTCTAGAGCCAAGTCTCTTGCCAATCCTAAAATGACTCCCTTAATGTAGAAATCTTATTCCTTTCTCCAATATCCACCCTTCCTCCATCTCCACCCTCTCACTCCCCAAGCTCTCCCCAGTCCATCCCTTCTCCCTTCTCCCTCCCTCTCTCCCTTTCACCCCCTACCCCAACCTATACCCCCATCTCCATTCCCATGTCTCCACCTTTTGCCCCACAATCTTGTTTGCTTCCAATTTCCAAGAGGAACTATCAGATTTTTTTGAGTTGGTCTTGTATCCTGCCACATCACTGAAGGTATTTATCAGCTGTAGAAGTTCTTTGGTATAGGTTTTGGGGTCACTTATGTACACTATCATATCATCTGCAAATAATGAAAGTTTGACTTCTTCCTTTCCAATTCGAATCCCCATAATCTACTGATTCTGTCTTATAGCTATTGCTAGAACTTCAAGCACTATATTAAGGAGATATGGGGTGAGTGGACAGCCCTGTCTTGTTCCTGATTTTAGTGAATTGCTTTGAGTTTCTCTCCATTTAATTTGATGGTAGCTGTCGGTTTGCTGTATATTGCTTTTATTATATTTAGATATGAACCTTGTATCCCTAATCTCTCCAAGACCTTTATCATAAAGGGGTGTTGAATTTTGTCAAATGCTTTTTCAGCATCTAATGAAATGATCATATGTTTTTTTTTCTTTCAGTTTATTTATATGATGGATTACATTGATAGATTTCCGTATGTTGAACCCGCCCTGCATCTCTGAGATGAAGCCTACTTAATCATAATGGATGATTTTTTTGATGTGTTCTTGGATTCGGTTTGCCAATGTTTTATTGAGAATTTTTGCATCGATGTTCATGAGTGAGATTGGTCTGGAACTCTCTTTCATGGTTGCGTGTTTGTGTGGATTTGGTATCACGGTAACTGTAGCTTCATAAAAAGAGTTTGGCAATGACCCTTCTGTTTCTATTATGCGAAACACCTTAAGGAGTATAGGTATTAGCTCTTCTTGGTAGTTCTGGTAGAATTCTGGATTAAAACCATTTGGTCTTGGGCTTTTTTTGGTTGGGAGGTTTTTAATGACAGCTTCTCTTTCCTCGCGACTTATAGGACTATTTAAATTGTTCACCTGGTCTTGATTTAATTTCAGTATATGGTATTTATCTAAAAACTGTCTATTTTTTTTTACATTTTCCAATTTTGTGCCATACAGGCTTTTGTAGTAAGACATAATGATTCTCTGAATTTCCTCAGTGTCTTTTGTTATGTCCCCCTTTTCATTCCTGATCTTGGTAATATGAGTGTTCTCTCTCCACCTTTGGATTAATTTGGATAGGGGTTTGTCGATCTTGTTGATTTTCTCAAGGAACCAGCTCTTTGTTTCATTGATTCTTTGGATTGTTTTCTGTGTCTCTATTTTGTTGATTTCAGCCTGCAGTTTGATTATTTCCAGTCTTCTATTTCTCCTGTGTGAGTCTGCTTCTTTTTTTCCCCAGGGCTTTTAGGTGTGCTATTAAGTCTCTAATGTGTGCTTTTTCCATTTTCTTTATGTGGGCACTAAGTGCTATGAACTTTCCTCTTAGCACTGCTTTCATAGTGTCCCATAGGTTGGGGTATGTTGTGTTTTCATTTTCGTTGAATTCAAGGAAGACTTTAATTTCTTTCTTTATTTCTTCCTTGACCCTGGAGTGGTTCAGTAGTTGACTGTTCAGTTTCCATGAGTTTGTAGGCTTTCTGGGGGTGGAATTGTTGTTAAATTCTAACTTTACTCCATGATGATCCAGTAAGACACAGGTGGTTACTCCAATTTTTTTGTATCTGTGGATGTTTGCTTTGTTACCGAGTATGTGATCAGTTTTTGAGAGGGTTCCATGAGATGCTGAGAAGAAGGTATATTCTTTCCTGTTTGGGTGGAATGTTTTATAGATGTCTACTAAGTCCATTTGATTTATTACATCTGTTAGTTCTCTTATTTCTCTGTTAAGTTTCTGTCTGGTTGACCTGACCATTGGTGAGAGAGGAGTGTTGAAATCTCCTACTATTACTGTGTGGGGTTTGATGTGTGCTTTGAATTCTAGTACTGTTTCCTTTACATATGTGGGTGCTTTTATATTAGGGGCATATATATTCAGGATTGAGACTTCATCCTGATGGATTATTCCTTTTAAGAGTATAAAATTTCCATCTCCATCTCTTCTGATTGATTTTAGTTTGAAGTCGATTTTGTTCGATATTAGTATAGCCACACCCACTTGGTTCTTAGGGCCATTTGATGGAAAACCCTTTTCCCTACTCTTTTCTCTGAGATAATGTCTGTCTTTGTGGTAGAGGTGTGTTTCTTGTAAACAACAGAATGTTGGATCCTGTTTTTGTATCCATTCTCTTAACCTGTGCCTTTTTATAGGTGAATTGAGTCCATTGATATTCAGTGATATTAATGACCAGAGGTTATTAACTGCAGTTATTTTTTGGGGGGTTGTAGAGTTTGTGTGTTTCCCTTCTTTGAGTTGTGCCAGTGGAGGGCTGTTAGATGTCTGTGTTATTATGGGTGTTGTTTGCTTCCTTTAGTTGTGGTTTTCCTTCTAGTACTTTCTGTAAGACTGGGTTTGTGGCTATGTATTGCTTAAATTTGTTTTTATCCTGAAATATCTTGTTTTCTCCATTGATGGTGAATGAAAGCTTTGCTGGGTATAGTAGTCTAGGCTTGCATCCATGGTCTCTTAGTGTCTGCAGCACATCTATCCAAGACCTTCTGGCTTTCATGGTTTCCATAGAGAGGTCAGGTGTAATTCTGATAGGTTTACCCTTATACGTTACTTGGTCTTTTTCCTTTGCAGCTCTTAGTATTCTTTCTTTATTCTGTATGTTTTGTGTTTTGATTATTACATGGCGAGGGGATTTTTTTTTGATCCCGTCTATTTGGTGTTCTGTATGCTTCTTGTACCTTCATAGGCATATCCATCTTTAGTTTGGGAAAGTTTTCTTCTATAATTTTGTTGAATATATTTTCTGGGCATTTGAGCTGTGCTTCTTCTCCTTCTTCTACCCCTATTATTCTTATATTTGGTCCTTTTATTGCTTCTGTGTGAGTATTTCAGGAGTATGGGTGGGTGGAAAACAAACAAGCAGGCTCTAGCAACACTCCTAATTTTAAAGTCTGTTCAGTTTAAGTATAGTTTAGCTATGTCTGCTCTGTTCTCATAATGTAAAGACCACTTTCCATTTACTTTTAATTTACTTATATTTATACATAAACACATACACACACACACACCACATTTGTGCCTAAATGAGTTTCTTAGATAAAACAGAGTGCAGTTATGTTTTCTGAATTGTTGACCTCATATTTTCAAAGAAAACATTTGGAGCATGGCATTAAAAGAGACGACTGATACAATAGGATTAAAATTTATTGGAGTCACCTGTGCTTTCTATCTACTCCTGATTTTGCTCTCCTCTACTTTCTTGTGTTAAAATTTCTAAGTAAACCTTTTATACAATTTTATTCTTTTACTTCTATAAATTTTGCCACAGTGTATGAAATGAACATTTAAATCTAAAACTCTAATATGTGTCTACTCAAATAATATTATGCCACTTTATATATCATTTCAGACCCTTATAAAAATAAAACAGTGTTACTTCCCTTGTCTAACATTTGTGTACTGATGTCAATCACTATTTATGTATGCTCACAAGTAGATATTTGTATAAAGTACATGCCAAAGCATGCATGATACATTGTGGCTACTCCTCTTGTAAAACAATTAATCTTCGGGCTGAAGAAAAATTTCAGTGCTTAAAAACATTTGATGTGCTTGTAGAGGATGCAGATTTGGTCCACAGCACCCACATGGCAGCTTACAACCACCTTTAACTCCAATTCTATGAGATCATATGACCTCGTCTGGCCTCATGGCACTACACATATGTGATACACACTCATGCAAGTGGGTAAAATATTAATGCTCAAAACAACAGAGAATTTTGAACCATAGCATCGCTCATATATGTGCTTTCAGCAAGTCAATTACAGTTGAGGTTGTCTTTCCAGCCTATAGCTCTTATTTGTCTGGAGCTCTTGGGTTTCTACTTTTACAAGCTGTAGGTCTCAATTTTTCTGACCCTTCTCTAATTCTAGAGAAAGAAATGGTTTGCTGCATATTCTCATATCTTGGCAACCCAAGAAAAGTTAGTTTTTTAGTTATTTTCCTTATTTTTAGGATAGTATGGCAACTTCTTCCAACCAGAAGTAGATGTCACACTCCCCAACATTTTACAGTTAGGTTCACTGTCAATATCTTGTCAATCCCAGACTTATCCTTAAATTTTTATTATTATTTCTTTAGTGTACAAACAAGCATCTTATTTCTACATATGTGAATATTTTCTTAGTCACCTTTTGCTAAATTTAATCATGAATTTGTTGTAATAGATGGTATCTTCTTTTTGAAAATTTCTAAAATTTCCTGATCTGTTGTTATATCATCAATCATCTATTTAAAAAATTGCACATGCTTTGAAGTTTTGGATGCAGAATTCTATGTTCAAGAGATAAACCTTGTTACTAGTGTTTCTTAGCAACACATACAAAGCAGGATCTACTGAAGTTGACAAAGATGTGGTAAGATTTCCTTTTATGCATGTAGATCCATTAGTTTTCTAAATGTTTTGAAGCTACTGAACGAATTATGGGTGTTTTTTGTTGTAGGCTTCTCATTGGGGGAACATCGGTCAGAAACCCCATGTTGGGGCATCATATGTCAGGGTCCAGTCTCAACGGAGTTCATATCTTCCAGGGTAGGAGCATGTGGATTAGGCAGAAGAACAGAGATACAGAGACACAGAGGGCAATTCACTCAATACTGAATACTGAATAAATAACATTTATTTTCCATATGCTTGTATATCCCAATCCAAAAAGGGGGGGGGGGAAGAAGGCAAAAGACTGGTTTAACATGATACAAAGAACAAACAGAGCAATTTTCTCTTTAATACCTAAAGCATCAAGCAATTATACCCTGAGTTAAGTATTCTGTTGTTTAGGCAGGACATGTATCAACCACAATTTAGGCTAAGCATCCTGTAAGAAGCCACTCCCTGGGTCAAACCTTTTGTCATATCCTTGATGGAGCAGGAATAGGCCTGAACTCTCTGACCTTTTGTCAAGGTGGAACAGATGCACTTCTGAGGGCCATCTTACCCAAAACTCCAAAGTAACCACACCCTAGGCCAAGCTATTTTGTTAATAGTTACACCTTAAATCAATCCTTTCATCAATAATCCTGAAGGAGCAGGAATAGTCCTGAACTCTCTGACTTTTAGTCAAGGTGGAACAGACTTCTGTGGGCTCCCACAATTTTTATTGTCTAGGCTTGTATATATGTATCAATAACTAGATTTCTTCTCTGCCCCTAATGATGCTTTTTTCCCCATATTCTTTTATTTATTTCCATTCAAAAAAAAAGAATTTGCATTTCCTCCCTTTCTCCCAGTCTCTTCCCGCTCTCCCCCCCGCCACTGTTTCCTTAAAAGAGGGCATGGTGCCCAGCCCTGTGGGAAGTCCAAGGCTCTCCCCCCTCCATCCCATCCTAGGAAGGTGTGCATCCGAATCTACTAGGTTCCCAAAAAGATAATACATGCAGAGGAGATAGGTCTTAGTGTCATTGTTGATGGCTTCTCATTCTGCCCTCATTGGCAGCCACATTTAGAGAGTCCAGCTTGATCACATGCTCATTCAGTCCCGGTCCAGCTGGATTTGGTGAGCTCCCATTAGATCAGTGGTGAGCACAATGTCTCAGTGGGTGGTCAAGCCCCTCGCGGTCCTAATTTCTTTGCTTATCTTCTCCCACGTTCTGCTCTTCGACTGGACCTTGGGAGATCAATCCATTGCTCTGCTGTGAATGTGGGTCTCTGTCTCTATCTCCATTCATCGGACGAAATTTCTATGGATGTGATCAAGATATTCATCAGTGTGACTATGGGACGATGATAATTCTGGCACCCTCTCCTCTGCTGCCCAAGGACATAGCTGGGGACATCCCTGTAGACACCTGGGATCTCCTCTAGAGCCAAGTATCTTGCCAGTCCTAAAATGACTCCAATAATGTAGATATCTTATTCCCTTCTCCAACATCCACCTTTCCTCCAACTCCACCCTCCCACTCCCCCAATCTCTCCCCAGTCCTTCCCTTCTCCCTTCTCCTTCCGCCTCTCCCCCCCGCCCCCCTGCCCCCACCTCTATCCCCACCCCCGTATTCCCACCATTTGCCTGGCAATCTTGTTTGCTTCCAATTTCCAAGAAGATCTATATATGATTTTCTTTGGGTTT